>PVIC010054446.1:0-11528 GCA_004025085.1 Thryonomys swinderianus | reverse complement strand
GAGACACGCCCACCAACAATCAACACCGCATACCACAATGCTGGACGTGGTGGCTCACGCCTGTCATCCCAGCACTCGGGAGGCAGAGACAGGAGGATTGCTGAGTTCGCGGCGGCTTGCCTGGGCACCATAGTGAGCTCAGGGCCAGCCTGAACTACAAAGTGAGACCCTGTCTCAAAAAGCAAAAAAAAAAAAAAAGAAATTAAGCGGCTTGGTTACTCAACAGTACATGGCAGAATCAACACTCAAACCAGGGCTTCTGTCTCCAACACTCTAAGGATTGGATTTTTCCTAAAAGATCCTCACCATAAAAGATATTTTCATATGTGAACCAGTCAGGAAATTTGTGAAAGGGAAGTTCTCAGATGAGTGCAGTGTACGCTTACTGTATATGTGCATATTTATGTATGAGAAAGAGGGAGGATAATCCTTTTACTCACAGAACTTCTAGTGCAATGGGAAGTATAAAATTCAAGAAAAGATGTCAAAAGATCTAATATGATTTGTATTTTTTATTTGTTTGCTTTCTTCTTATTGATTGTTTTTGTAACAAGAAGTACTCTGTGGCCTAATCTAATAAAAGACTGTGATAGGCGAGAGATTTAGCTCAGTGGTTCCAGCGCCTGCCTCACAAGCACAAAGTCCTGAGTTCGGTCCCCAGTAACCACATACAATGCTGGGCGTGGAGACTCATGCCCACCAGCCATCAATACCACATACCACAGTGCTGGGTGTGGTGGCTCATGCCTGTAATCCCAGCACTTGGGAGGCAGAGGCAGGAGGATTGCTGAGTTTGAGGCTTGCCTGGGCTACATTGCCTGAGGGCCAGCCTGAACTACAAAGCAAGACCCTGTCTAAAAAAAAAAAAAAAACTGTGTTATTTAAGATACATAACATATTCACTGAATCCTTCATATCTATGAGATTTGAGAGACTCGTCACCTATTTCAAAGATGGCAAAAGTTGGTATCTGGGAGAGTAGGTGATCTGTATAGTGTTAGACACCTTTTAGAAAACTTACTGGTGCACATTCTGTGCCAGGTACCGTACCACTCTCTGGCTTTGTCGGTTTTTGAAAACGAAGTCTCACTTTGGAGTCCGGGCTGATCTCAGCCTTCACTTTATGATCTTCCTGCTTCAGGCTCCTGAATGCTAGAACTCCAGGATTGTGCCACCTTACCCTGAGTTCTGCCTTTGTCGCTAATAATAACTGTGAAGTCCATTTGTGATAAGAGCTATTGTATAGATATGGCCTGAAAGAGACAGTCCTGATTTTGGAGCTGAGAAAAGGGACAGCTGGGAAAGTTTTGAAAGAGGTAATATTCGAGAGGGACCTGGGTCGGGTGAATGGAACTGCCCAGAGATTGGGGTGAGTGGGTGCTCTGACTGAAGCTCTCTGCAGATGCAGTTGGCATTCTCAGGGTCCTCAATGAGGTCGCTTTTCACTGAATGACACTGCTGTAGTTGAGCAAGGCTGAGACTGGAGCCGCCAGGAGGAGCCGTGGAAATGGTGCCGTCACCAGGGTCAAGCAGGCCTATGGTAGATACTCTTCCTGCAAGTGACTTTACCTGTGAGCCTCCGAGTCTTGAAACATAGAAGGGAAAAATATTTCTATCTACTTCACGGCTATTTATTAGGATGGATAAATTAAGCATATATACCTGCCTGGCCCTTAGCATAATCTTATTAAATATTATTTTATCACCACTTTTCTGCAAATAGTACTATGCTATCCTCATTCCTCACCCTCTACCGAGAATTAAATTCAAGAAAAGTTAAATGACTTGACCACTTGATTTATGCATTGCTTAAAAACCGTTTCTTTGTTTTCCATTCTCTGATTTTTTTCCCCATGACCATTCCCATGGGCCCACATTTTTTCAAAAGCCATACGGCCAGGAAGGGCCCGATCTCACAACTTTAAAGCTGAAGAATACACGAGAAGCTCCATCACCAGAGCTTCTGAAACAACAGCCTAATTCTAAAGAGCTGTCCTATTTCTTTTTTTTTTTTTTTTTTTTTGCTTTTTGAGACAGGGTCTCGCTTTGTAGTTCAGGCTGGCCCTGAGCTCACTATGGTGCCCAGGCAAGCCGCGAACTCAGGAATCCTCCTGTCTCTGCCTCCCGAGTGCTGGGATGACAGGCGTGAGCCACCACGTCCGGCATTGTGGTATGAGGTGTTGATTGTTGGTGGGCATGAGTCTCCACGCCCAGCATTCTATGTGGTTACCGGGATCGAACTCAGGACCTTGCGCTTGCGAGGCAGGCGCCGGAACCACTGAGCTAACCCTCTGGCCCGAGCTGTCCTATTTCTACAGGTAGCTGCAAGGGAACGTGAGCACGCCTGGCGTTGGCAAAGCCACAGCCCTGAGCACGGTATTTCCAAGCCGCCAACGAGGTCAAGCTGGGCAGTCGGGGGTGAGTTGAGCGGCTCCAAGCGGCTCATCCTGCCCGGGAGCTACTCTTTCCTGCTTCCGCCGCACAGCAGTGCTGTTCCCGCAGCCCCCACAGCACATGCTTCTATTCCTGTCAGACACCCTGTAACTGAGTGTTTTGGGGTGCTTCTCCACATCGTTCTGAGAGCTCCTTTCGGGAGCAAAGATTTGCTTGCAGAATTCCCGCGAGACGAGTTGCGGACGCTCTCGCCATCGCCACAGTGCATGACGAGCCTACTTTCTCTGTGTTCCGCTCCCCAAGGAGAAGCAAAGGCAACTCACCTGCGTGGCTCAGAAGCCTGCCCAGGACGGTGGGCACGGGAGACAATCATGCAGCTTCCTTCTGGATCTGAACTTCACAAGGAATTGAGATAATTTCCGATTCATCTGCAGATCTGTAGAACCTAGCAAAATACTTGGGGAATAGTGTGAAATATGCTCGCAACTCCAGTGAGGGTAAAACATATTGGTGAACAGGTGGCACATTCACAAACAGTTGTGACAGTAGGCAGATTAAGAGTAAGATAAACAGGATGAGAGGTTATGCCCCCAAAGAGTAACAGATGAAAAAGGTCTATTTAAAACAGGTCCGGAAGCCAAGATAAGATTTCAACAGGAAGTGATTCAAAGGCATAACATTCTTCGTAGGAAAACAGCATGAATGAATCAGAGAGGTAGGAAAATTTCAGGCCTCAGATGGAGAAATTGAATAATTTATGTTTTCTAAACACTGAATATATTTAGAGAAATGATGGTGGATGACATTAGGAAGGCAAATTAAGCAAGCAGTCTTCGGTGCCTGGTAAGAGTTCTGGGCTTAGTTGACAAGTAACGGAACGCAGTAAGTAAAGCAATATAAAATGGTTTCAGGAAAATTAATCTGGCAGAATAGGAATCATGGAATGGAAAGAAATGGAGAAATGGTGGCAGAAATGCCTGTAGGGAGGGGAGGAGGAGACGCCTGAGGCTGGCGCTGGGTTCGACAGATGACAGGACGCGAGTCTAAGGAGGAAAAGTGAATGTAGTCGTGGTAGATGGGACAACAATGCTATGGATATAAAAGTCATGATATACACGATGCGCTTTATAGAAGAACAGCAACTAAGGGAGAAAACATGATGCGTCTTGGCTCTTGTTTTGTATACTTTAGGTGTTAGATATCGAAACCATACACGGTGATAATTGAAGTCATGAAGATGGTTATCTATACGAGGCTCTAAAGAGGCAGGAGAGCTATGCACACCTACACCGAGGAGCGCAGAGGAAGGAGCGGAGGTGATGATGGAGACAGAGCGTGATCAAAGTGACGGGGAGGGATCAGAAGGCCGCTTCACCAGGGAGTAAAGAGGGGACCATGCCACGTCAACAGAAAGTGCTGCCGGAGAGCGGCTGGCTGGAGACTCGGTAACTGAGAAATCGATGACTTTTACAGGGCCTGGCAGAGAGGGAAGAAGCACAGGACGGGGAAGTCGAGCGAGAAGTGTGTGTGTGGGCCGGGGGACCTAATGGATGGTTTCATTCTTGCAAAGAATCGGACGGTGAGAAGGTGGCAGGGGCAGGGAGACGCTATGGCTTTGGGATATTGGAACATTTCTTAGGGAAGGCCCGAAAAGAATAGCTGAGATGTCAACTCAAGAGGAAAGATAGAGAAGGACGAGAGAGAGAGAGAAAGAATGGAAGAGCACAGTGTTGGAGGGAGGAGGGCTTCCTTCCAGGGGCTCAGTCGGGGGAATAACCTCAGATCTATAGGACAAAGAAGAGGAGAAGGAGAAAGGATACAGTAAGATGTTGAGGAAGGTAGAGAATTTGAGGCTGTTCAAATAAAACGTGAGATATTGGGCCGGAGATTTAGCTCAGTGGTTCCGGCGCCTGCCTCGCAAGCACAAGGTCCTGAGTTTGATCCCCAGAAACCACATACAATGCTGGGCGTGGAGACTCACGCCCACCAGCCATCAATACCACATACCACAGTGCCGGGCGTGGTGGCTCACACCTGTAACCCCAGCACTCGGGAGGCAGAGGCAGGAGGATTGCTGAGTTCGAGGCTTGCCTGGGCTACACAGTGAGCTCAGAGCCAGCCTGAACTACAAAGTGAGACCCTGTCTCAGAAACAAACAAACAAACATGAGATGTCTCAATGAAATAGGTAATGAAGTCATCTGCTGTTAAGTGGGAAATTGTGCAGAATTAAGGAGAATGACAGAGAGATAAAAAAAAAAAAAAAGCCCTGGGAAGCTGGATGATAGATTAATTAAAGGTGAGTGAAACTAGATATCAGCATCAGTAGGCCCAACAAGAAAGTATTTGGGGCGGATCCAACCTAAATGGCTTCTGGGCTTTTTGTGTGATACTAGGTAAGCCTGAGACCTGGCAGGCAGCAAGAAGTTGAAGGGAGAGGAGACGAGGCTGTGCGGCCTTCCAGGTGCTGAGGCATCTGGAGCGGTGTAAGCAGGTTTGTGAAGCGGCTCATCACAGTGGTTATGTCAGCTCCGCTGGAGACAGTATGAAAGGAGAAGGGGAATCATACAGCGACTGGCGGTGAAAATAAAAACAAAAGAATTGTGGGGCCGGAGATTTAGCTCAGTGGTTCCGGCGCCTGCCTCGCAAGCGCAAGGTCCTGAGTTCGATCCCGGTAACCACATACAATGCTGGCCGTGGAGACTCACGCCCACCAGCAATCAACCAGCAATCAGCACCACATACCACAGTGCCGGGCGTGGTGCCTCACGCCTGTCATCCCAGCACTCGGGAGGCAGAGACAGGAGGATTGCTGAGTTCGAGGCTTGCCTGGGCTACATAGTGAGCTCAGGGCCAGCCTGAACTACAAAGCGAGACCCTGTCTCAAAAAAACAACAGAATTGTAATGATTGCAAGCAGAACTGAGTTCTAATACCATCGTACTCCATGTGCAATGGGTGTCTATGATGCATAAATATAACCCAAATAATGAAGGAACTGTGCGTTGGCAGACGTCTCTAAGGGCTTTGAAAGCCGCGAGTGTGGAATGAGCTTCAGGGTGGGGGAGGTGCTCCTTGTTTTCACTCCAGAGGGAAACGTGCCTGGGGCTGTCTTTGTGTTGCTGAAGTGGGGAGGAGACTAGCAGTTGCTGCGGCTTCAAATCTCAGCACCAAGGGTCTGCTCACAGCTTTGCGACCAGCACCCCATGAAGGAAGAGGGTTCTCAACTGGGGGCTGACATGCATCCAGCAGAGGATGATTTTGAGTTAAGTACAGTAATGAAAAAAACTTAGATGCCTTTAAATTCTACTGTCAGTAATCAGCAGTTGACTTAAAAAAAATTCAAGATACATATATGTAAAAATGACATGTTTATATAACCAAGATATATATGAAATAAAAATATATAATTATATATATAAACCAAAAATGGCTTAAAAAGAAAAATACTAAAGAATCTAATTCACACTCTTGGATTAAAAATCAATTAGAGCCTGCTGGGTGTGGTGGCTCACGCCTATAATCCCAGCACTCAGGAGGCAGAAGCAGGAGGATTGCTGAGTTCCAGGCTTGCCTGGGCTACATAGTGAGCTCAGGGCCAGCCTGAACTACAAAGTGAGACCCTGTCTCTAAACAAACAAACAAACAAACAAATAAATAAATTAAATAAGAGCCTGGTGTGGTGGCCCATGCCAGTAATCCCAGCATTTGGGAGTCTGAGGCAGGAAGATTGCTGTGAGTTTAAGGCCAGCCTGAACTGCATAGTTGAGACCCTGTCTCAAAAAGAAGAAAGAAAGAAAAAAAGAGGCAATAAAAACCTATTACAGTGTCAAGTATGTTGCAAATGCCATAGAAATGTTTGCTATTAATATTATTATTAATATTAAGGGTGAAATTGTGGAGATTACATATACTATCTCATTTAACTGATACAACATAAGTATATATTATTAATATTTCACAATTTACACTTAGGAAATATATTAAAATAAGCATCAATAAATAATAAAGCTAACATGACATTTATTATTAATTATTACTAGTCATTAGGCCCGTTTGGAGTTATGAAGAAGTTCAAGCACTCAGTGGTGGGGTAACATCAGCAAAGCCACATGGGTAATTTAAGCAGATTGCCAGGAACCGAGTCAGGACGCTGCCCAGTAGCAGAGCGCTGGCCAGGTTACTGACGCGCCCTGTCCCTGTCCAGGGCACCTTGCTCTCTGGAGAAACCATCACAAGGTGACGTTAGAAGAAACCTGGGTTTGACTAAAGAACTGCCTCGGTGTTTGAGAGGCACAAAATCAAGAATGGAAAGCATCTTCAGGCTTGGCTGTAGGTCTTTTCTCCAGCAGGAGGGACCGCGGGCAGTGGGCTCCGGTTGATGCAATGTGTGTGTCCCCGCCAAGCCCGGGGAGGGGCGCCACCCTGACTCGGTGCCACCCTGACTCGGTGCCCGGCGCCCTGCGCGGCGCTCGCGGCTTTCCCAGGAGCCCCGCCCTGGCGGCCGCCGCGGGTCCGCAGCAGCTGCCGGTTCGGAGCTGTTTTTAGAATCTCTCCCAAGAGCCTCGCTTCGCACGGATGTTTTTCCCGCGAGAGGAGGCGAGGCCGGGCCGCGGACTCCCCTGGAGCCGCGCGTCTAGGGGTGCCGATTGGAGTCACCTTGGCGGCGACACCAGCTCCTCCAGCGTGACTGACACCGCCTGGCTCTCACGCGTTACTGGCAGCGCGGGCTGCGGACGCGCCCAGCCCAGGCTCACGCCCTTGGGGACCCTCGATCTGGGCGCACTATTCTTGTCGGCCGGTAGGTGGAGCCCGCTCTGCCTAGTTTCCAGGAAGGGGAGGCGCGAAGGGGGCCAAACAGCTCCTTGAGGTGGAGAAACAGGGGACCCAATTTTTTTTTTTTTTTTTGAGACAGGGTCTCGCTTTGTAGTTCAGGCTGGCTCTGAGCTCACCATGTAGCCCAGGCAAGCCTGGAACTCAGCAATCCTCCTGCCTCTGCCTCCCGAGTGCTGGGATTATAAGGGAAGCCCATTTTTATTTCCACCTGAGCCCCAAAAAGAACGAAAGGAGGAAAAACTGTGAAAATGTTTTAGGTCAGATGCCATACAAAAGCATTTGACCCTAAAGTTATTTTCAAATCACAGCTGATCTTGTCATTGGTAAATATCCTATTTACCTATTTTAAATAACTTTGTTTTCTTTTTTTTTTTTTTTTTTTTTTACTTCTCTAGAAGTTTTTAAAAGGATCTGTATCTCAATAAAATTTAGAAAAAATATACAATCTTGGAAAGAAAAAACTCAGATGTGGCCCTGTTGAGTCCAGTTCCAGGCGTTTGGGAACCTACGAAACTACTTTGTAAAAGTACAATTTGCACCTGTCACATCCTCCGAGAAACAGGCGGTATAAGCCCAACACAGCTGCATCTGCTACAGTACTCTTTACTCTTAAATATGTGCAGTCAGAGCAGATTCTTGGGGAAAATGTTTCTGGAAAAACTGTCCATTGGAAAGAGATATTCTGCCCCACTCCAGAAGGGTAAGTTTGAAGAAAGAAGTGCAGACATCCAAGAGAGCTCTCCTGACCGCATCTCTGCCCTAAGCCTGAGTTTATCTTTATTTGCATCCCAGAAAACCTGTCAGAACAACACCGAGTTAATTCAAAATATTAATCGTGATAGTAATACTTACTGAATACTAATTACATACTGGGCAGTGGGTATTAATTAGTTTAAATTTTACAATAACCTTGTGTGGCAAATTACTATTATGATGCCTGTTTTACAGAAACTGAAGGTTAATGACATTAAGTAATTTGCTTCAGGTTCCAACAGCCATTAAGGTCAAAGTGCCGGCCTTGCCTGTCCTGGGTGGGGCTTGGCCGACTCCACCAACAGCTTTGCTCTCAACCGCAACGTTACTCTGGTTCTCTTCGGGGTAGAGGGAGCTTATTTTCCCCTTCTGATGACTGAACTCTTTGTACAAGATTTCCTATAAATAGGGCAGATTATAGTTGACCCCCTGGATGCCAGAGTGATCATGAGCCATCTGATGACTTATGTGAATTAATGAAAAGTGAGGCCAAATGTCCTTACAGGTGAAAGGTCTGATCTTCCACGATCTAGTTAAGTGAATCCAGCATCTGCTTTTAGTCTTGGCCAGTGACTTGAACATGTTGGTTCAGTACATGCCAGGTAAATAGCTTCAGGCCACAGACATGTAAACTATGTTCTTTGTTCTCAAGGCTCTTACCGTGTACCTGGGCAAGTGAAACTAACGCCCGCAATGCCGTTTGAAGAGTCAGCGGTTCCCCAGGGTGCTGTAGTATGGCCCCTCTCATCCTCTTATTATTCACTCACTTCTGCAGGGTGCAGGCTGCTTTCCACGCACGTCTATACCTCTGTGCTGCTGAGCTTGCTTTTGAGGCTACAAGAGTGTTCGTCTTGCACAGGAAGGCTGAAGTGCCAAAGATGTACCGCCCTGCACAGCACAAGGATTTGGTTAACAAGGACCCCAGCCTCCAGGCTCCCTCCATATCCTGTCTATAATGTGCCTCAGAGTTGTACAGGGCTCGGGGCGCAGTGCGCCCCAGTGGTGAGCTGTTCCATTATATCAGCTTCGTGTTTTTCTCCCCTCAAACAAATAATCCTCTTTATCTGTCTCACTTATCCACTCCCCCAGCTCCCGAGTAAACTACAGGTGTTCAACTTGCCTCATGACTTGCTGCGGGGGAGCCTCACTACATGCCTACCCTCCCAATTATTTTCCAGTAGTTTTGTCCTCTCTGGGTGTTCATACCTCCCACTCTTTCTCTGTGAGATGCTATTTTTTCCCTATTTTACAGGATTAACTCTTTCTACTCTTCACCTTTCTAACCTTTCTAACCTTCTATGCTTAAATGTCACTTCAAAGAAAATATCTCTCATCTCCCATGTGAGATTTTTTTTCTTCCCTATTTTATATCTAGAGTTTAGTACAGTCTCAAAAAACACTCTGTATTCAATGTAGATTTGTTGGATCGATGAAAAAAGACCAGAATATAAACCAATCTGAGAACAATTACGGAGAACTCTGAGTAGTCACGGATAGAATGATACTGGAAAAAATGAGGAGGACTTTGAGGACTTCAACCTTGAGGATGAAGCCAGATTGTTACATGCGGCACGGTATTTGTTGAGCACCAGCTACATGCCTGGCATTCGGCTAGGCATGCTGATGGTGGGCGGTTACATAACGCGATCTCAACGACATAGGAATCTTGCAAAAGCTGCAGTTTTAAAAAATTGGACACACTGTAAAGCTCTGAGAGTGTAAATAACTTTCTCATGCTACAAAATCCTCCTCCTGTAGCTGAAATCTTCCCTGTACCAAAGCACATTCTCTCTCAGCAGGACTTCAGCGTGTGTGTGTGTGTGTGTGTGTGTGTTGACGATACAAACTGGCAGATGAAGAAGGATGCAGCAGAGGAAACCATTGCCGTCCCTGGAGCAGAGTGGGCCGAAGAGTCCGGGTCGGCAGTTGTAGTCAGCTGCACGCTTTCTGTGACATCACCTAGGATGAGCCGAAAGACTTCTGAGCCATAGTCAGCTGCTCCCAAAGCCAGAGACTGTTTTCCGCATCCATGAAATGCTGTTCGTGACGTGTGCTTTGCTTCCTTTGCTGGGTTGCGTGAAAATAGGACAGTACAGTTGAAAGTGCTTTATGAACTTCTAGATCCCTTCCAGTCACATGGTGTTACCGGTGTCTCCTCCTCCCTGACATCTCCTAAGATCATCCAGCCTATTTTATTAGTAGCATGCAGAAGTCTCACGACTTGAGTAAAAAGTTACAGAATGAGGCACAGAAAGGATATAAATGAATTTAGTACATCTACTTGATTCTATAATCTTCGATGGGCCACTGAAATAAACCCAGAAAAGGTCCAGGAAACACTTTAATGCGTTATGTGAAAAAAAATCTTCTTAATACTGTGTTTTTTAGATGTAAAAACAGTTTTATAGAGATTTTTAAAAACTGACGATACTTTGCAAAAATATCCCAAGACTGGATTTTTTTAAACTGTAACTTTAAATTTTCCTTGTTTCTTGATTAATAAATATAATAAAGTACCTAACAGAAAAATGGGAAACACCTAAGAGTGTACTGAAGCGAAAAGGGAGCAAAGCCATAATCCTTCCTTTTTTTTTTTTTTTTTTTGCTTTTTGAGACAGGGTCTTGCTTTGTAGTTCAGGCTGGCCCTGAGCTCACTATGGTGCCCAGGCAAGCCGCCGCGAACTCAGCAATCCTCCTGCCTCTGCCTCCCGAGTGCTGGGATGACAGGCGTGAGCCACCACGCCCGGCACTGTGGTACATGGTGCTGATTGCTGGTTGATTGCTGGTGGGCGTGAGTCTCCACGCCCAGCATTATATATGGTTACTGGGGACCGAACTCAGGACCCTGCGCTTGCGAGGCAGGCGCTGGAACCACTGAGCTAACCCTCCGGCCCAATCCTTCCTTTTTTAAATCCCGGTTTCCCACATTCCTCTGCAGCAGCGCTGCAGACATTGGGCCATCACATGCAGCTGGTGCCACACGTCTTGTCCTGTCTCTCAGCGGCTCATTTCCATGTCTGCTCAGGGTTTGCACTTTGAGCCCCTGGCTTCCAATCACACATTCCTAGAGAGCCATGTCAGATTAAGTTACCATTTGGTCAAGGTCGAAATTATATTTCCCCGAATTTTCTATTCCCTGTCATCCCAGTTTAGAGTTGTCTACAAGAATTTGGATGAGATTCGGGAGGTCAAAGTGAAGAAGATGCTCTTCCACTCAGAATTTCATCACAGTCAAAAAAGTCAGATGCCGGGGATTTAGCTCAAGTGGTACCGCATCTACCTTGGAAGCACAAGGGCCTGAGTTTGATCCCTGGTACCATCAAAAAAAAAAAAAAAAAAAAAAAAGTCTGGGCCAGAGGGTTAGCTCAGTGGTTCCGGCGCCTGCCTCGCAAGCGTAAGGACCTGAGTTCGATCCCCGGTTACCACATATAATGCTGGGCGTGGTGGCTCACGCCTGTCATCCCAGCACTCGGGAGGCAGAGACAGGAGGATTGCTGAGTTCGCGGCGGCTTGCCTGGGCACCATAGTGAGCTCAGGGCCAGCCTGA
>PVIC010054445.1:0-11543 GCA_004025085.1 Thryonomys swinderianus | reverse complement strand
TATTCCTTCCCCTCATCACATTCCCACACCAAGTTTCCTATAGAAATATTCCACTCTATAAAAGCTGTATGAGATTTATAGAATTTTTGAAAACACGGACATTATGTTGATATTAATCCCGTTTATCCAGGAAGAGGGGCTGTCTTTCCATTTTCTGACATCCTCAATTTCTTTTTTAGTTTCTGGAGTTTTCATTCTAAAGGTCTTCCTTGGCTAGACATTTCGTAGGTGTTAATATTTGTGAACCTATGTTGATGTGGTTGTTTTCCAAAGATCCTTCTCAGTGAGCTCACTGCTGGTGTGTAAAATTACACTGACTTTTGTCAAAGACTATGTAGCTGGATTGTCTGGAGACATTCCCGTATCCTTTGTCCTGCTCCATCCATCTGCATGTCGATTTTGTGCCAGCGTCCTGCTGATTTCTCACTGTAGCTTTGTAATATAAATTGTAACCTAAGAATGTGATCTTTTCTACTTTTATTGTCTAGGGTCATTTTTGCTGCCTTGTAAATATTCTGAGACAAGCCTTGCTGTGGGAGACCTTAATGTGACATTTTAAAACACTATAGAAGCCAAAGCAATAACTAGTGTATGTACCAGAAAACATGGAGATTCTGGCGATCCTGGTCGCTCTGCAGGAGCAGAAGCTTCTATCCCGCCAGGTCCCCCTGGGGTGACCGACCTCTATGCCCACAGTGGAGCATCCGACTCTAACGCTCCGCTCGAACTCCGTGGTCTCTCCCCTTGCCTTGGTTTTATTCTTACATGGTCTTTCTAGGAGGGTCAGTGGATAATAGCACTGATAGAAATAATACAGAAAGACCTTAAAGATCATCTGTAGAGGATTGATAAAGACTTTCAGAATAGAATAAGAATGAGTTTTGGAGGAAAACTATAATGAGGGGTAAAAGAAATGTGATGGTTTAAAAAAAAAGGGCAAGATAGCTTATGTATTAGGGGTGGGGAGTTGGGGGTGGGTAGGGGAAAGGGAAAAAAGAGAATTAAATAGTGTCATATACTGGTACAAACTCTCAATATTGGGTGTGATCATGATGTGTATATACAATGTACCAAAAAGATTTAAAAATTGTGTCCTCTGATAGAAAACCGGACATGTGACTGTTGCCGAAACAGGCGAGAAGAAGCGAAAGTAAATTAGAGCTCTACACATTTAACTCAAGATGCAAGTCAATTGTGTTTATTAATCACATGGTATATTTTATTCTCCAGTCTAATTCTTAAAGCAATAATATATTCCAAAGATTGATGACTGGTATTTTTCAGAAAATTCCTGTGTTTTTAAAAGTTATGAATTGAAATATTTTTTAAATATTGGAAAATAGCTGGGCGCGGTGGGTCATGCCTGTAATCCCAGCACTCAGGAAGCAGAGGCAGGAGGATCGCTGAGTTCGAGGCTTGCCTGGGCACCATAGTGAGCTCAGGGCCAGCCTGAACTACAAAGTGAGACCCTGTCTCAAAAAAAAATTGGAAAATCAATCCCAAGTTAAAAAATTTTACTTGCTATGACTGAAAAATAAATTATTCTTCCAATAGTAATTGTTATTTAAAAATTTCATCTTGGAAAAATTTGATGAAAGAAACCAGTTTTACTATTCAAAATCTATATGTTCAATGAAAAATTGAAATTTTAAGGCAGTAGAAAATGGATTACTTTTTAAATTTTATGATACCATTTACAGTGTGTATTAGTGAATGGTGGCTACTTTAGACTAAAGTTTAAAGAAACACACCTTTTAAGATTTTACTATTTTCTACAGAGAAATAGTTTGGACAATTTGTATTCCTTTTCAAAGATTCTTCCGTGTTTTATGTTTAATTATCATCATGCTGACATAGTTATATAAGGTACATGCAAATTATTTGTAAACAATTTACTAATCTTACATTTTTTTCCTACACGATGCAACAAATTACTTAAATACGAAGGTTTTAGTCCATTCCATTAATCTGTGTATTCCTTTCCTAAATCAAAGAGATGTGGAGTTCCCCAAGGATGGATACATGTTTAATTTTTTCATATACTATCACTACCACATTTAATAATGATAAATTGTGACAAATTTCAGTGAAATATAGAACAATTGTTTAAACTGCATTATATATGAATTCAGCTAGTTCATTTCACACATGTGAGACATGAAACCATGACTGGCCTAAACTGCAATAGATGAAAGTGTCATATTTAATCACACTAATAAAATGTACCTCAATCACCGCCTTGTTCAAAACATCTTTGAAATTCCAAAGAGCTTAGTAAGTGAATTAAAATCACTCAGCCTTGGCATATGTAGGACAAGATACCTTACACAGTTTACCTCATAAGCAGTAAGCTTGTGTTTCCTGAAGAAAAGTGAAATAACGTAAGAAGCCATCTTACTGCTTTGTTTGTTTACAATAGGCTTAGGTCAGCCATTAAGCTTTGTAATAATGCAGAAAAAAAGCATGCCTTAATGAAGGTCCTTTCAGTTTATATCAAGCAGCTGTTCCTAATAAGTGAAGGTATCTTGAGGGTTACAGGGTAGATTGTCTTGCATTAAAAAAAGGTCATCAAGTACAGGCAATTTCATTTCCAAATGTTTGTCCTTCTATAAAGTATTTATTTGTTTGTTTGTTTATTCATCTGATGCCTCATTGCCGACTGAATCAAGGGTCTTGTATGTTAGTCAAATTTTTAACCACTCAGCTATATGTTGAGCAAAATTCACTGTATTTTAAAATATTAAGATTCCTTAGAATACATAACTTCCTAAATGTCTTCCTAAATATTAACCACAAATTGATTGGTGGTTTCCAGTACATTTCCCAAATTCACTGAACATTTAGTTTTTATTTCCTGAAGTCTAATGCCAATCAAGACCCAGCAAAGGTTAAGCCATAGATCTTCTGGTGTCACCTACAGCCCTTTACCTGAGATTCACATTTTTACCCAATTCATCTTCTGGACATTTTTTTATCTCCTGTAATTCTTTTCCAACACTCCTTCTGATTTCTGGTCTCTGTCCATGTTGATGAGCTGTAGCAATGAGTTTTCCTCCTAAGGTCTCTAATCTAGTTCCTTATCTAATAGACCTGAGTCCACGTACTTATTGTCAGGTACAGGCTGCTCTGGCATCTTCATAGGGTCCTACTGGAACACGGATGGTAGGCAGTGACCTTTCAAATAACCCCTGGGTGACATGAACTCATTCAAGGACTCAGAAAGTTCATGTTTCACACACTTCCCACTGTATTTCAGCATCCTTAAGTATATCAAAATGTGTATTACCTAAGATGTAACCATCTATCTAGCTACCCAGAGAGATACATAGACAGAGATAAGTCTTCATGTATACTGGATCTTGAGCTAGCCACCAAGTCCCTGTCCACATCACGTTCATTTTCCCTGGAAAGAGTTACTATATAACACTTTCCAGCATGGGAAGGTGTTTTAATTCAGAATCAAAATTTTGTGCAGCTGTGAAATAAGAGCAAGAGTGGAAAGTGTTCTTGTTTCTTTCCAAAATTATGGGAATAAGAATACAGATATTTTAGCATGTGCTGTCAAGAATTTTTCTCTAGAAGGATTAAATAAACTTTGCTTTATTTTATCTAGGAAATCTATGAGTATTATGTCCCCACGTGACCAGATCTGACGGCACCATGACAATACCCCTCTGCCTTGCACCATGATGTCACATCAAGGTATTATGTTTCTAAGATCTGACACAGATTTTCACCTTCCATATTAGCTGAATGATAAAAGAGAATATGTAAATGGGGAAAGTTGCATGTGTGTATAGAAGTGAGATTTTTTATAATTTTGTGCCAAAAGGTTAGCAGAGATTCATATAACTTTGCAATATATATCTCTTCTCCTTAAAATGTTGAATAATAGATATTTATTAGAAATAGGTTATATGAAAACACTAGAGATAGTTCAAATATTATTCATCTACCAACACCATTCTCCACTTGGAGATATTTTATAATTTCTTATCTAACAGCTGGTCTTTAAAGAGTTTTTTTTAAATGTTTGAGTCTTTATTGGTTCATTATATATACACATCACGATTATGCTCAACATTGAGAACTTGTACCAATATATGACATGACTTAATTCTCATTTTCCCACTTCCCCTGCCCACCCTACAACCCCCACCCTTATATGCACAAGCTTTTTTAACCATCAAAGTTTTTTCTTTCCCCTCATTACTTACCCCTAAACCTCATTTCTCTTTGAATATTTACTATGTCACAATGTCTATCATGGATTCTAGAACTCATTTACATCTTCAGTTTCTCATACCAGAAAAAAGATACGATATTTATACATCTGTGAATTATTTATTTAACTTATGAGTATGTCCTTAAGGTATGTCCATTTGAGTACAAGTGACTCAAATTTGTTTGTTTGTTTGACAAGGGTCTCACTTTGTAGCTCAGGCTGACCCTCAGCTTGCTGTGTAGCCCAGGCAAGTTTCAAACTCAGTGATCCTCCTGCCTCTGCCCCTCAAGTGCTAGGATTACAGGACTGAGCTACAACATCTGACAAAAATTAACATTTTTATGGCAGAGTAATACTCCATTTTATTAGAAAACCACATCCTTTTTATCCATTCTAGAGTTGATGGGCATTTGGGTTGTTTCCAAGATTTAGCTATCACATAGTGAGCTGCTATAAACATGGGTGCACATGTGTAGCTATGAAATGAATCTTGTACTTTTTTTGTATACCTACCTACCAGCGGAATAGCAGGGTCAAATAGGATCTCTAATCCAGGTTTTTTGAGGAATCTCCACACTGATCTTCATATTGGCTGTCCCAGTCTATATTCCCACAAACAGTGGAGAAGGGCTCCTTTTTCTCCTTGTCAGCATTTGTTGCTGGCTAATTTCAAAATAGCAGCTATTCTTATGGAGTGAGATGAAACTTCACTGTTGTTTTCATCTGCACCTCTTGAATGACCACTGATGTTGAGCATTTCTTCATATAGTTCTTAGGTGCTTTTATATTTTCCTTTTGAAAACTGTTCATTTCAGATGCCCATTTTTGAACTGGGTCTTTAAACTTGGGACAGGGGTTGATTCTTTTAAACTCTTTATATATTCTAGATAGGAATCGTTTGTCTGAGGAAGAGCTGGTAAAGATTTTTTCCCATATTGTTGGTTGTCTTTTCACTCTGCCAGTGAAGTTTTTTGTTTGTTTGGTTTTTCTGTACAGCAGACTTTTAATAAGATGAGATCCTATTTATTGATTTCCTCTGCTAGATCTCATGCTATAGAGGTTTTGTTCATAAAGTCCTTCCCTAAGCCAATGTCTCCAAGAGTACTACCTAACCTGTTTTGCAGCCGGTTTAGAGTTTCTGTGTTAATATTTAGGTCTCTCATCCACTTTGATTTTAGTTTAGTACACAGTGAAAGAGATGGATCTAGCTTTAGTCTTTGGCAGGGTGAAGCCCAGTTTTTCCAGCACCATTTGTTAAAGAGACTATATTTCTTCCATTGAGGCTCCTTTGTCAAAGATGAGGTGGCTTAGTGTATCTGAAGTTGTTTTTGGATCTTCTAATCGCTTTCACAGATCCTCAGGTCTATTTCTTTGTCAATGACATGCTGTTTTTTTTTTTTATCACAGCAGCTTTGTAGTATTGTTTCAAATTGGGGATAGTGATACCCCTGGCTATATCCTTGTTTCCTAGAATTGTTTTTGCTATTATAGGTCTGTTGTGGTTCTGGATAAATTCTTGGATTATTTTCTCAAAATCTGTGAAATATGCTATAGGAATTTCAGTTGGGATTGCACTGAATCTATATAGTAGTTGTGGAAGTATAGCCCTTTTGATGATGTTGGTTCTTCCTACTCTTCAACAAGGGATGTCTTTCCATTTTCTGATATCCTCTTCAATCTCCTTTTGCAGAGTGTTGTAGTTTTCAGAGTAGAGTTCTTTAACCTCCTTTGTTAGATTGCTTCCTATATATTTCTTTTTTTTTTAGGATGCTATTGCAAAAGGAATTGACTCCCTGATTTCTCTCTCAATAAGCTTGTTATTATAATGTCACTGATTTTTGTGCATTGGCCTGGTATCAAGCTACACTGTTAAATTTGGTGATTAAGTCCAGCAGCTCCTTGGTGGAGTTTTTAGGATCTTCTACAGTATCATGTCTTCAGCAAATAATAACAGTTTAACTTCTTCCTTTCCTGTATTTATTCCTTTTATTTCTTTCTCTTGTCTAATTGCTATCTCTTTAAATTTGATTGTAATTTTGTCCCTAGAAATAAAAGCATATTTTAAAAACTCCTGTTTTTGTCACATAATTGCAGTGTGATGTGGCCTTCCTGAAGCCCATCTTCAGACTACGCAAATTTGCCCTGAATAGAGCTAATAATTTTTGTCCAAACCAGTTTTACAAAGACATGTGATTCTCTCGTAGCTACTTTCTTTTTGACTCCCACAAGTTAAAAAAGATTGGGTTTAATTTGAGTTCCAGTCTGTAGAGGTTTCTGTCCATGGCGAGTTGGCGCCAAGGCTGGGCTCTGGCAGGACACAGCATCAGAAAAAGAGATTGTGGCACAGCCACGGGAAGGACAGAGGGACCAATAGAGGAAACATTTAAATCTGATTAAAATTAAGTACAGGAAAATACTTAAAATTCAATATCACCGCCAAGTTTACTGGAATCTTAGTATGCTATGGATCATAAAATTAACTGAAAGCCTAAATTAATAATGGAAGTTGCAGTTTTGGAAGATACATTTCAATGTTAAGATAGTGAAGATTAAAAATCAGCTTTAGACATAGGATTTCCAATTCTTTATTTCCATTTAGGGACCTGCTCTAATTACCATGTCTAAGTCTTCATTTGGGCCACATACTTTTTGGAATCATTGTTAAAATAATGACTGGACACAAATCTGGGTGAACTTTCATATCTAGAATTCTTCCACGATTTTAATGACATTCTAAAAGTTTTACTTTGAAAAAGTTTGCTTTGTCCTCCTCATTTTGCTCTCCTCAGTGAATGTGTGACTATGATTAAATTTACCAAGACTTCGTATTGTTATCAGTGATAAAATATTCTTTGTTAGATTTCCTTGATTGAACTCTGTGGAGATGGATCTCAGAAACACTGAGCGTTTGATTCATCATACCAAGAATGTTCCTAGATCCTGCTGTCAAACAATCTTTATTTCTTGCTGTGGTGTGAAGAATGTATCCTGAAAAGGAAACAGTACTTATAATGGGAATGTAGGGAAAGCTCAAAACTCGTACTACTGCGTTACAATAGAAACTGAGGAAATAATACCATGGTAGTATCAAAAAATGAAAAATAAAGAGTTTAATGGGATGCAGAGTTTCGCCTCTTCAAGGTGCTAGAAAATTATTAAGTTCCTTGAGCTCATTGTCCTTATTGCCAATTGTTTAATAGTTAATATACTATATTCTGTGACAGTTAATTCTATAATAATTCAACAGTGGGTACTAATGAGTAGCTTTTCTACTTTAGAACTTCAGCTCTTGCTATTGAGTAACGGGAGATCTCAAAAAATACAAGTGGGCCTAATGTAAAGTCTGACACTGAATATTTGCATGAATTGAAACCTTCCTTGATTTTACTTTGCTACTTAGATAAAATGGTTCAAAGAATCCCTGAAGGAGATTTTTATTTTTTAGGATTACTTGAAAAAGATAATAGACATTGTGACTTCACTGACCCATGGCTAGAAGGACTGGCCTCACTGTGCATCATGCCCTGGGGCTCACTTGATCTGACTGAGTGGAGACAGTGGACTTTGGACTTCTCCGTCTGCAATAGAAATGTATAACACATATTGTGATTTAGGGAGACAATGTCAAATGGGAAGAGAAACTGTAGGGGAGAGAAAAAGAAGGAAGGGGAAATAAAAACATGAGAAGAAGGTAAGATGGAAGTGAAACTTTTGTAAATAAAGAGAGAAAGAGAAGGTAAAGGGAGAATGGGAAAATCATAAAAGAATCAAAATATCTCATGTAGGGGCAGGGGTTTAGCTCAGTGGGTCTGGAAACTGCCTGGCAAGTTCAAGGTCCCGATTTGGATTTCTGGTACCACATATCACAATGCTGGGCATGGTGGCTCATGCCTGTAATCCCAGCGTTCAGGAGGCAGAGGCAGGACAAGGCTACCCTGGGCTGCACAGTGAGTTTGGGGCCGGCCTGAACTACAAAGGGAGAGCCTGTCTCAAACAAACAAATGAAATCTTGTGTAGAGCCACAAATTCCCTACAATGAAAGTCATCGTCATATATCATTATGTATACTTAAAATGTACCAATAAACTTAATTAGTTGGGGAAAAAAAAGAAAGAATCTGTAGGCTACACAGAAAAAAAAAAACTAGCTAAACATCATTTGTTATTTGACTGCTCAAAAACACTTAGTCCTAGTACTGTTGCTAGTTTAATTTTGCTTTTATGATGACTTTTCGGTAAACCTAAGTTCATCAGAAATACCTTTACCTCTGCACTCATGTGGGGTGTAGGATTACATTTCATTGATATACTTATGTTACAAATGTATGAAAAAGGAGAGAAATGCAAATTTATTAGTTTTATTGACAACATTTCCAGAGAATTAACTAACCTTAATTTTTTTCTCAAAGAATACAGTATGCAATAATTAAAAGTTAAAAAGTAAAAGTAGGGCTGGGTGTGGTGGCTCATGCCTGTAATCCCAGTACTCAGGAGGCAGAGGCAGGAGGATGGCTGAGTTCGAGGCTTGCCTGGGCTACATAGTGAGCTCAGGGTCAGCCTGAACTACAAGGTGAGACCCTGTCTCTAAATAAATAAATAAGTAGGATTATAATATATTAAAAGGCTTTTCTTTTGATGTTCCTCTTTAAATTTATTTCTCTGAATAAATTTTACCTCACTTAGGTATATACAGCAGAGGACGCTATTTAAACCATTCCTGTACCCCAAATAGAATGCAAACATTATATATAATGGAAACCATGAATATATCTTTCAGGGTTATACATGTACCCCTGAACTATTTATATACTTCATTATAATGACAAGTGAATTTGTTACATGGCCTGGCTTAAACCCAGAGAAAAGAGTTTTAAGGCAGTGAGTATGACCTGGACATCTCTCACTAGCTACAGGAGGGAATTCATCTTTTATTTCTGTTTGCATAAAATGGTCCTGTGCTTTCTGCTAACATTCTCGTGATGATAGAATCTACTCTACCACTGTGGATACTTGTTCCTCAAGATTATTATAAGAATGAAATAAATTTAAGAGCATATGTTTATATAAATGTGCGTTCCCTAAACCCAAGAGACACACCGAAGACCTTTACTACATCTTTACATTATATACGAGAAGATCTATGTAGAAAAGTACTGCTGCATTTGATATTCAATACAGTTCTTTTGTCATTAACACATCCTACTTTTTTGGATGTCCCCTTCACCACTCATTAGTGTTCATAAACTAGAGGCTACTAACTAGGCTGAAAGTGACTTCTTAAAGTTTTTACATCCTTGGTTACTAATACAATTTTGTGATTTTTGATAATTTTAGGTTCTCTCCTTTCCATCACAAAGTCCTTCCTAAAACCTGAAAATAAAACTCCAGAGAATCATGACTGTACATCCATCATTCTTTCAAATGTCGAAAAATGTAGCATTTTATCTGAAACCAGTAAGCACTGTACAAAGTATTTTTCTTTCACGGGGGTCACACAAGATATTTGGAATTTAATTAGCCCTATCTGCTTTGATAATATGACTGGAAAGGTGATACAGTGAGAACTAAGCTTTAAAATTATTGTCCAATAATGGGTAGACACCGAATCAGGAGTTTCGGAAAGACATTGGGTTAAAAGGAAGAGAAATCGCTAGGACCACGATGCTGAATGCACACAATCCCAGTGGATACAATTGTCACTAAACATCACAGATAGTTCTCCAAGTTGAAACTGGGGAAAGACACAGGATCTACACCTATTTCTTTATCTTGTATCCAAAATACAAAGTAAGGATTAAGAATGTGGGCTCAATAATTAGGCAAAGCACATTCAAACCCAGGCTGCTGAACTCAAGAGTTAGTGATGTTGCTGTGCGACATACTGCATCTGTGACCCCATTTGTCATGCCCATTAAATGCGAACAATAATGCCTGATATGTAAAATTATTGTGTGGATTAAACTGAACTGCATAAAGCATTTATAGGAGGGTAGAAGAGATTCATTTTCTTAATCTTGCAAGTTAGGAAATGAAAACCTAGAAAGGTTAAAAACTTCCTGAAGCCAGTGAATCAGTGAGACTGATCAGGAGTGGGAGCCAGCCGTGTGCTTGTAAGTCAGTGCTTTTCCATCACGCTCACGTGAAACGAGGCTAAGGATGGAGTACGAAGTCATGAGTCATCAGGGATGAGATACACGTAGCCTGTGACTGGAGAAAACCTGAAGACAAGGCACCAAGATGGGCCAGACAGGACTGTTACTGTCCTTACAAGAAGCTCAAAGTGCGCGGCGTGGTATTTCATAAGCGGGAGCCTGCACGATTTTCCGCAAGGCTCAGTCGTTTGCTTCTCGGTGTTTGACGTTCTCTGGTTTGTGTTTTTCTGTGGCTATATTTAAGGTCCTCTCTGCATTTCTTCTTTTCATAAAATTATATTCAGTTGTTTTCTGTGCAATTCTCCAACTCTTAGATTGCTACCCTACAGACTCTTTCAGAGAAAACACAATAGTCTCAAAGCAAGAACTTTTACCAGCCTTCAAAGCTATCGTTGCTTTTCTTCTGGGCTAAAGGCCACAGTATTGATGCTTTTGTACTTATTCCTTACAGATTAAACAGCTGAAGTTTCAGAGAGTGTGAATCAAATATTATCCTCTTACTCTCCTCCTGTTCCAAATCCTTCCGTTCTTATTTTCAGTGGGTGGGGCCTAAGCGGTTCACCATGGTTTCCAAGAGCCCACGTGCCCAGCTTCCACACCCCCTCCTGTATCGTACTGAGGTGGTTCTAACTTACCCAGATCCACCCTCATTTGAGATCCTGGTTATCTGGCTTCTGCTCCCATTTCTTGTCCCGGGGCTACCTTAAGGCTTAGATACCACAATGTACCTATTTTGGAAATTGTTTTCTTCATTAGTTTTATACTTTTATATTTTCTGCCACCTCAGCTTTCTGGTATAAAATGGAATAGACTCCCCATTAGACCAAAGATTTATCATAGTCAGCACCATGACTTTATTTGTTTAAGAATAAGTGAATGAATAATTTGTTGTCTATCTATAGAATTATCAACATGACCTACCATTTGGATAATCTGCCTCTTTGACTTGGGAATTTGTAACACTGCTTTTCCTTTTGTGTTTAAGAGGGATAAGGTTATCTGTATGGGTCAATTATGCCCATGAGTAAAGAAAGAATTAAAAAGTGAACGCATGCATTTCTGAGAAGTGTAGCTGCTTTTCTGAGGCAATCTATTGAGTCCTTACAATGGATTCTTCGACAATTGCGCTTTCTTGAATCCAAATGCCACGACTAAGGTACTTGTGAT
>PVIC010054444.1:0-11544 GCA_004025085.1 Thryonomys swinderianus | reverse complement strand
ACGATACACCTCTAGCCATCATTTCTTCTAGCAAGCCTCCACACAAAAGCTGGTTTACCTTCTCAGGCCATGCTATTACTTGCAAAGAAGCAAAATATGGTGGCACACATATGTAATCCCAACACTCTGGGAGGCTGAGCCAGGAGTATCACAAGGTTGAGCCCAGTCTGTGCAGTTCAGTGAGATCTTATGTTAAAATATGAGTTGGAGGTACAGTGCAAAGGTGGTAGACTCAGGATATATATATAGAACTATATATAATATATAGATATAATAAATATACAATATGCATATATAGATATTATATATGACTATTAAGCATTTTAGACTTATTGAGGTGGAATTTATGTATCATACAGTTCACATGTTTTAAGTACATGCTTTAGTGATTTAAATAAATTTAGAGTTGTGCAATCACTACTACTGCTTAGTTTTGGAGAACATTTTTTGTCAGTCTTGTCTCTCCCAAAAATACATCTTGTGTATTTACAGTCACTCCATATTCCACTTAGTTCATCAACTATTAATCTTTCTCTACAAATTTACCTTTGTTTTTCATGTTAGTAAAGTCACACAATATTTGTCATTTGTATTTCACCTCTACTATTTATCATGTTCTTTGAGGTTTACCCATGGTGCAGCATGTCTCAGAATTTTGCTCCTTTTTATTCCTGAACGGCATTCCATGGGATGGGTACACCACATTCTGTTTATGTATTTATGTTTTTCCTACTTTATGGCTATTGTGAATAATACTGCTATGACAACATGTTTTAATTTTTTTGGATATGTTCCTAGAAGTGAGACTGCTAGGCACAGTCATTCATTGTTTAATATTCTGAGAAACTTGTTTCCAAGGTAACTGCATCATTTCACATTTCCCCCAGCAATGTGTGGAGCTCTTTCTTCCTCATCAATACTTGTCGCTTTTTGGCAGGGAGATTTAACATGCTTCTTTTTACATATGTATAGGTGCTTCTATTCAGCAGATGCCGAAAACCAGGATTCCTGGACTACATTTAATATAACCAAACCATCTCAGGAGTGGCCATCCAAGTTTACACACAATACACTTGTCATACTTGACACTGTGTGGTTTGTTCATGTTTGCTAATCTGAATTAAAAAGTACTTTTTAAAAATTATGTATCACTGATTACAAGTGCAATAAACTGTCTTTTCATGTATCAACTGACTTTCATTTTCAGTGTAGAGCCATCTATATTTTTACTATTGCTTTCCTTTTTTCATTACTTCTCCTTTATTGGCTTATAAAATGTTCCTTTTTCTGGATATTATCCCTCTGTTTTATGGAATGAAAATATTGTCTGCTAATACTTCATTCTGAGGAAGTCTCAACTCTGTCTTAGAATTGTTCCACACTAGAATAGTTCTCTGTCTTATCAATCTGACCTTAAGTTACTGTATTTCTAACACCAAAAAATTAATCCATCTAGAGTACTTTTCATTGGTTCCCTGGGAGCCCTATCAGATACATACAAGTAAGTCTCCTACCTGCCTTTCCCAGGAGGATATTCAAATAAGAATCTTTGGGAGTGTCTGTACTAGTTACAGTTATTAGTTGAAAAAAAGGGAATAGAATTGACACCAGTTATTATAAACAGAAAATAATTTATTAAATAAGTATATAAAGAACAAATGACAAGACTGGAAAACTAGTTTACAGGAGCAATCTTGGAAGCAAGACACAGCCAAGACACAACCCACTCAGCAGGACACTGTGCACTGTGAGATGGAAACTGACCTCCACTGCCCTCTCCATTGGTAGTCTCAATTTCGAAAAATAAAAGAACCACAATTTAATATTGCTTTTGAATCAAGTTCACAAAACTTACTTGTAGTATTAATTCTTCATTAAGACACTTTTTTACATACCAACAAGTACACCCTGACTTGAAGTTGAAGTGCATACTTGTGATTATTTCCAAGGACACAGTCTTCTCTACCACCAAGCAGAATTAATTTGATGGCATTTTCACAATCTTCTATTAGAGATAAAAATAACAATTGCAAAGTCAACAAATATGACTTATAGTACTTTCCAAATAATTTTAAGCTGCTGACTATAATTAAAACAAATGTCTCTCTGAAAAACATTTCAGATATACCCTCTTTTGCTTATCAAATAAACTATAATCATTTACTCATCAAGAATTTTGAGTGCCAATTACTTGGCAAGCACCATGTTGTATACTAGATTTCTGTGATAAGCAAAATCACCATCGAGTTCTATGTAAAAGATTGGTTGTAAAAAGTGTTGCATGATTTTTTGAGAACATGATAAGACACTTTAATGTAGTATGAGAAGATTAGAAAAGGGCTTCATTGGGCATAATGAATGGAATGGTTAAGTTGGTAAATGGGAAGGAGGTAAAGAGACTTTCAGAAAGGAAAAAATGTATGGGTAAAAATTACATCTTCAATAATCCATAGTAGTATGAGGTATTACTATAAATAATCTTAAACAGGAAACAGAAGATAAAATAATTTTGATTTAGTTCTGAACTAACTCAATACATTTTTCCACAGTAGATTGGTTTGTTTTGTTCAAAGTAATAAAACAATTATCAGATCTTAGTAAACATGGGCTAGCAGTACAGAAAGATTCATACTGTTTGGAGCATAATTCTAAATACTAAGATTTCTGGTGTTAAAGTCAGTAATAGTACTAGTGCAATTATAATGATAATACCCTATTGTGCCTTCAAAGGTATTATGAAGAGGAAGGAATTTATACAAGATAAAGAGGTTAATTTATGACAGGTCTTGCACACTGAACTAAGAATAGATTTTATTTCATATGCAGTAGCACACCATAAAAATAATTTTAAGCACATAGTATTCATATCAGAGATGGAAGATTGACTATGAAAATTGAGGGCAGGGGGTTAATTAAGAAATTAGTATAGGGGCCGGAGGGTTAGCTCAGTGGTTCCGGTGCCTGCCTCGCAAGCGCAAGGTCCTGAGTTTGATCCCGGTAACCACATACAATGTTGGGCGCGGAGACTCACGCCCACCAGCCATCAATATGCATACCACAGTGCCAGGCGTGGTGGCTCACGCCTGTAATCCCAGCACTCAGGAGGCAGAGACAGGAGGATTGCTGAGTTGGAGGCTTGCCTGGGCTACACAGTGAGCTCAGAGCCAGCCTAAACTACAAAGCGAGACCCTGTCTCAAAAAAAAAACCCAAAAAACAAACAAACAAACAAAAATTACTATAGATACCCTGGCAAGGAATTAAGCTAGTAGTAAGATATGAGAAACAAGGAGGCAAATTATTGATAAAGCTCAGTCATCAGTGAGAGCTAAAGGACACAGAAATGAAAGAATCTAGGAAGAATCTCAGAGTTCAGACTTATGTAACTATTAAAAAAAAAAAATCACCATTTCCACCAAAATAGAGAATACAGGTTTAAGGAAAAGGGGACTTCCTCACTTTGAATTTCCAAATATCATGTCCAGTAAAAATTAGGCCAAGAGTTCAGAAGAGAGGTTATATATTAGTCATAAAGATAAGTAATAATAGGAAGCACCAATACTCAGTATAGGGTTTAACATTAAAAACTCATATCAGAAACAACATTTAATAAAATGTATTCCTAATCATATTTATATATTTATATATTATGTATATTAGCAAGCAAATAGAGAAGATCTGATTACTTTAAAATAGAGAACTATCTGATTACTTTAAAAGCAAGAAATGAATGGAAAAATTAATTGAAAGCAGAAAATCCTCAATAACAAAATGATACACACAAAACCAAATATATTTAGTTTATAAATGAAAGTTTATGTATGAGACATCTCTATTAATATATGTATCTATATATCTATGTATAGATATATCTATATAACTAGATATAGATATCAAGAATAGAAATGACTTCCTTTAGTCAGATAAAAGATATCTTAAAATTTTTTTATCTAATGCCAAAATATTGAAAGCTTTTCAATGATGCCAGGACTATAGTTTATAAATGGAAGTTTATATATGAGACATCTCTATTAATATATGTATCTATGTATGTATAGATATATCTATATAACTAGATATAGATATCAAGAATAGAAATCACTTCCTTTAATCAGATAAAAGATATCTTAAAATTTTTTATCTAATGCCAAAATATTGAAAGCTTTTCAATGATGCCAGTACTAAGATAAGAATTCCTATTATGAATATTTCTATACACTGTTTTACTGAGAATCCTAACCAGTGCAATAAGATGGAGAAAAAAGCACTGTGATAATTGAAAGAGAAAAAAGTACACTGTCACAAATAGAGAATAATGAAGTCTAGTTGTGCATATATGCATGCTGTGGCTTGGATTTTAAATGGCCCTCAAAGGTTCATATATAAAGGCTTGGTTAACAACCTCTGTCACTATTGGAACTGGCCTAGGAGAAAGAAATTAGGTTCTGATTTAGTGTACTTAATTTCTTTTTAATGGTGCCAACTGTATAGCTATCTCACTTCCTTAGGCCCCAACTTTACATATGGCAGCTTTCAGGTCAAAATTTAAGTGTTTTAGATCTACTGCTTTTCGCTCTGATGCTCAATATAAATCTGATTAAAGGCAGCCTGCAGTAGCCATGCAACAGCCTGAAGGTTGAGCTATCTTGAAATTTCCTCCACCAGATCCCATTAGTTCACAGTCTTTAAAGCAACCTTCCACAAAACTTCAGGACATGGGCAAACATAGACAAGTTCTTTGCAGGAATGTAACTTACATGGTCTCTAGCCCATTTTCTTTCTTTCGTTTTTTTGTTTCTAAGGCAGGGTCTCTTTTTTTTTTTTTTCCTAAGGCAGGGTCTCGCTTTGTAGTTCTAGCTGGCCCTGAGCTCACTATGTAGCCCAGGCAAACCTCAAATTCAGCAATCCTAAATGTTTTTACATATTTAATACAAGTTAATGTTAAATACTTCAATATTAATGAACAGGCAATACTTTTCTAATACACTGTATTCTTTTTTTTACACAGGGTCATGCTTTGTAGTTCAAGCTGGCCTTGAGCTCATTATGTAGCCCAGGCAAGCCTTGAACTCACAGCAAACCTCCTGCCTCTGCCTTCCGAATTACAGATGTGAGCTACCAGACCCAGCATTGTGATATGTGGTTACTGAGGATCAAACTTGGGTCCTTGTGCTTGAAAGGCAGACACTAGAACCACTGACCTAAATCCTTGGCCCAAATACATTGTATTCGAAAAGCTGGGTTGTACTAAATTTAGATTGAGTCCCCTGTATCTTGATTACAAATACATACAGCATGACAAGAAAAGAAAAAAGAACCCTCCCTTCTTTTTCCACTTGGCCTCACCTTTTAACCAAGTCACTATAAAACTACCTGCTTGGCCACCGAGTCCACTAAATTTAAAATCAACCAAGATGAACATAGGAAAGAGAAGTGAGCAAGAGATTAGAAAATGACAACCATTAAACTGAGGAACAAAATGGCACAACTGAATAATAACAAGCTTCAAAAGGTGGATTTTTCTTCTCTTGTATAAGAAACTGAAGATGTAAATGAGCTCTAGAATATATGATAGATATTGTGAAATAGAAAATATTCAAAGGGAAATGGGGTGAAGGGGTAAGTAATGAGGCAAAAGAAAAAATATGATGTAATTTAAAAAAGGAAACAAAGTATATAGGGGCCAACAGGTTATAGGGTGACTACAGGAATGGGAAAAAATGAGAATTAAATCATGTTATATAGTGGCATAACTACTCAATATTGAATGTGATCATGATGTGTATATATAATATACCAATAAAGATTTAAATTTAAAAAAAAGGTGGATACAAATAAAAATTTTTTCAAAAGCATGAAAGCAAATATTTTTTCCTAAATCAATGTTTTCCTACCTTCCTGAGATCAATCTTCCTTGCCCAATTAAAAGGGATATAACTTATGTGTCAAATAAAATAGTCTGTGCTAAAATGGAAGGAAAGAAAAATCATTATATTATAATTTGGCTATTATTATGAAATTATAAATGCATGATGAAGAAAGTTCCTCTAACTGGGGGTAAAATACTAAAAAGCAGTGTAGAATATAATTTTTAAACCATTTATCTGATATTTAATCTGCTACCATTACTCAGTCAAGAACTGCGTTACATTCTAGTGATTAAAACACTAGTGTTTTAAACACTAAACATAAACAACATAGTGTCTTGTGCCATATATTACACTGGGAGGTAGAGGAAGCAGCTGAGATATCAATTGTAAGTGTTTTAATCACAAATATAAAGATCTCTAAAATGAACTCACCATCTAGTTCAGAAATTATGTACTTACTATTAAACTCCAATATAGCATTTTCATCTTGGTATTAATCACTAGCATATATGTATCACTGTACCTTTTATGATAAATATCCACATCCAGTTTATATACAGGAATCAAACCTTTTTTTTTGGGGGGGGGGAGACAGGGTCTTGCTTTGTAGTTCAGGCTGGCCCTGAGCTCACTATGTAGCCCAGGCAAACCTGAACTCAGCAATCCTCCTGCCTCTGCCTCCGGAGTGCTGGGACTACAGGCATGAACCACCACGCCCAGCACTGTGGTATGTGGTATTGATGGCTGGTGGGCATGAGTCACCACACCCACCACTGTATGTAGTTACTGGGATCGAACTCAGGGCTTTGCGCTTGTGAGGCAGGTGATGGAACCACTGAGCTAAATCTTCGGCCCCAAACCTTATTTTTTATTTGTATCCACATATTAACACAGTGGCTGGTATAAAGCAGACACTCAGTAAGTACTGACTGAGAATGAACAAAGGATTGAACAAATGAATGACAAATGTTTTCTCTATCATTGAGCTAAGTATAACTTATTTAATGATATAAACCAAAAATCTAAAATGGAATTCAATCTTTCTCCATTTTAACATTTTAGGACTCTTAACCAAGAAACTGACTAGATGTAAATAAATTATCAGCACACCTGGCACTATAAAATCAATCAAATAATTCCTCTATTAATATGTCTACCAAGTTGTGGCTTACATAAAAGGCTCCTGGTGCTATCTGGTAATCTACTTAAGAAAAATGCGGTATAGAAACTGAACTTTAATTTTACAAAGTAGGATCCTAAGCTAATCAAATCTCAAGACAGTCTCTCTTATTTTTTTGAGGACAGAGCCCACATGGAAAAAGCATATTTGCCATATACTTAAATGTTTAGATTCATCAGTTACTTTATAAGATTTTTTTAAACAGTGAAATCTTCAAGATAGTCAAGATATGAACTGCAGAATACATACAGAATAGTGAATACAACATAAAATATATGGCCATAAAGACAGGGACTTAAGCCTTGTTACAGTAAGTCAGCTAAGAGATATGCAAACTACATTTGATTTTTTAAGGCAGGACTAATTTCAATTATGCTATTCTTCAATTCTGTTAAGCACTTGTCTTTAAAAAGAATTCAAATTTTTATTAAAAATCTGCTTAGATACAGAGTGTTACTCAATCTAAAAGATAACAGAATAAAAGAAATTAGAGGAGATATCTTGTACTTCCTGCAAAATTATGATAATTGGGCTTTTAATTCAACTGTTAACTACATGAAGGCACCTCTTATCCCATCTAATACACAAAAATACATTACATATACTGAGAAAAATTCAAAAACCCAGATACGAAGATCATCAAAACAGGGGAATGCAAGGAAAAGGGAAATGGAGCAAACTGAAGCTCAATCACTGGAACTCTCCAAGCTGGTAACAAAAGCAGATCTAGTTGGGGCCGGAGATTTAGCTCAGTGGTTCCAGCACCTGCTTCCCAAGTGCAAGGTCCTGAGTTTGATACCAGTAACCACATACACAATGGTGGGCATGTGACTCACACCCACCAGCAATCAGTACCACATACCACAGTGCCAGGCATGGTGGCTCATGCCTGTAATACCAGCACAGGTTCCAGGCCTGCCTGGGCTACATAGTGAGCTCAGGGCCAGCCTGAACCACAAAGCGAGACCCTGTCTCCAAAAAAAAAAGCAGATCTAGTAAAGTGGAAATCTGAACTGATCTCTGAGACAAAAACAAGATTGTCCACAGTGAACAATATGATTAATAATGCTAAAGAATTTCAGACCTAGAGGACATGATTGCAGCCAATGAACAGAAAGATATAATTTATGGAAAATGGCAAGGGATCATGAAAAATCAATCCAACAGCTCCTAGATGATTCAAAGAATAATAATATAAGATTGATTAGAGTCACTAAGGTAGCAGGAAACAGTACAAAAGACATTAAAAACTGTTCACAGATATATGTCAGAAAACTTCACATGAAAAGAATTGGACATACAGATATATGAGGCATATAGGAATCCAAATATCATGATATAAAAAAAATCTACACCTAGGCACACAATTATCAAGGTTCCAGATATCTAACAAAAGAATGCAATACTAAAAGCAATTAGAGCAAAGAAAAAAAAACACACAAGCAAAGGGAAGCCTATGAGGATCACAGCATATGCTCAATGCAAACACTCAACACAAGGAGAGCCTAGTGTGAAGTGTTTGTCTTGGAGGAAAACAACCTTCAACATAGATTGATGTAACCTGCAAAACTATCTTTCAAAATTGACGGGGAAATAAGATACTTCCATGACAAAGAACACCTGAAAAACTTCACAAACATGAAACCTGCACTCCAAAACATTCTAAAGAATATATTGGAAAAAAAAAACAATGAAAGTTACAAATGCATGAGACCCAACAGAGTGAATCCATTGGGCCAGACAAGTAACACAATGGAAAAAGGCAAAAGTAAGGAATAAAAGAGCCAAGAACAGGAAAACGTGAGGGGTCTAAATCTGATCAGTCAGAACTATCAAGGTCCAAAGGACTCAATGTGCCAATTAAAAGACACAGACTGACAGAATGGATCAAGAAGCAAGATCTTACAATCTGCTGCATAAAAGAAATACACCTAATTCAGAAACAAAGTCATAAACTGAAAGTCACATGGAAAACAATTCTCCATATGACAGGAAACTGCAAAAATGTAGGAGTGGCTATCCTATTTGCAGACAAAACAAATTTCAAAACAAAAAAATTAAGAAAGACAAGGAAGATCATTATATTGTTGTACACAGAACAATCCAAGAGAAAGAAATAACAATCACAAATGTTAATGCACCAAACTCTACAGTACCCAACATATAAAACAAATATTAATGGATATGAAAAGCCACATAAGCACTAATACAACCCTAGTAAGAGACTTCAATACCCCCGTCACAAACAGATCGACTGGACAAAAAATCAGTAAGGAAATACTTAAGCTAAATCAAACTTCTGAACAACTGGACTTAGTAGATGCCTAGAATATTTCACCCCAGAAAGTCAGAACATACATTTTTTTCAGCCACTTATGGATAATTTTCTGAAACAGACCACGTGACGGTTCATAGAACAGGCTTAAGTAAATACAAAGGAACTGAAGTTATCCCCTGTGTACTGTCAGACCACAGGGCCTTGAGATTGGAACTTTACAGCAAGAGAAACTCCAAGATCCTCACAAACACATGGAAATTGAACAACACTCTGCTGAACATCCAACGGGTCACAGGAGAAACTAAAGAAATTAAACAGTTTTTATAATTAAATGATAGCTCCAGTACAACATACAGGAATTTATGAGACACAATGAAAACAGTTCTATGAGGGAAATTCATAGCAGTGAACACCTACACCCAGAAACAGAGTAAGCTCACACAAACAAACTAATGCTGAACCTCAAGCTACTAGAAAAGGAGGAACAAGACAAACCCAAAGCTCACACTAGGGAGGAAATTATAAGGATCAGATCAGAAATTAATGCAATGGAAACTAAGAGAATGGTACAAAAATATCATTGAAATGAAGAGTTGGTTCTTTGACAGGATAAACACAACTGACAGACCCTTAGCAAACCTTATCAAACAAAGGAAGAAAAAGGCTTAAGTCCATGCTATTAGTAATGAAAAGGGCGAAATCACCACAGACTCAGTGGAAGTCCACAGGATAATAAATACCTAACTTGAAAATTTGAACTCCAAAAAGATGGAAAATGAAGAAGAAATGGACAAATTCCTAGCCATTTATGAACTTCCAAAACTGAATGAAAAAGATATCAAAGTGTTAAACACTCCAATATTAATCTGTGAAATTGAAAATGTAATAAAACCCCTACCGACAAAGAAAAATCCTGGTCCTGATGGCTTTACTGCTTAATTCTACAAACTTTTAATGAAGAGTTAACACTACTACTTCTCAAACTTTTTAATGAAATCAGAAGCAGTACTCCCAAATTCATTCCTGGAAGCAACCATTACTTTGACTCCAAAAGCAGAGGAAAAACCCAACCAAAAAGGAAAACTACAGACCAATCTCTAATGAACACTGATGCAAAAATCCTCAGTAAAATACTGGCAAACAGAATACACAGAATCATCAAGAAGATCAAACAGGGACAGGAGATTTAGCTCCATGGTTCCAGTGCCTACCTTGCAAGAGCAAGGTCCTGAGTTAGATCCTGGTAACCACATACAATGCTGGGCGTGGTGATTCACACCCACCAGCAATCAACACCACATACCACAGTGCTGGGCGTGGTGGCTCAGAACTGTAATCCCAGCACAGGAGAGTCAGAGACAGGAGGACTGCTGAGTTCCAGGCTTCCCTGGGCTACATAGTGAGCTCAGGGCCAGCCTGAACTACAAAGCGAGACCCTGTCTCAAAAAAAAAAAAAAAAAAGATCAAACACTCTGACCAATTGGATTCATCCTAGGGATGCAAGGGTGGTTCAACATACATAAATCAATAAATGTAATACATTATATTAACAGACTCAAGGACAAAAACCATATGGTCATCTCAATAGATGCATAAAAAGCATTTAACAAAATTCAACACTCATTCATGATCAAAACTCTATAGAAAATTGGAATAGATGGACTTTATCTCAGCCTATTAAAAGCACTTTATGAGAAACCAACAGCCAACATCATTCTAAATGGTCAAAATTTGAAACCTTTCACACTAAAGTCAGGAACAAGACAAGGATGTCCACTATCACCTCTCTTGTTCAATATAGTACTGGAAACATTAGCTGCAGCACTTAGACAAGAGAAAAAAATAAAAGGAAGATAGGGCACGAAGAAGTTAAACTGTCATTATTTGCTGATGACATAATAATCTACACAGAAGACCCTAAAAACTCAATGAAAAGACTTCTAGACTTAATGCCAAATTTAGTAGCATAGCTGGATACAAGACCAATGCTCAAAAATCAGTAGCCTTTAAATGCTGGATGTGGTGGCTCATGCCTGTAATCCCAGCACTCGGGAGGCAGAGACAGGAGGATTGCTGAGTTCGCGGCGGCTTGCCTGGGCACCATAGTGAGCTCAGGGCCAGCCTGAACTACAAAGCGAGACCCTGTCTCCAAAAAGCAAAAAAAAAAAAAAAAAAAAAAAAAAAAAAAAAAAAAAAAAAAAAAAAAAAAAAAAAAAAA
>PVIC010054443.1:0-11543 GCA_004025085.1 Thryonomys swinderianus | reverse complement strand
AAAGAAAGAAAGAAAGAAAGAAAGAAAGAAGGAAGGAAGGAAGGAAGGAAGGAAGGAAGGAAGGAAGGAAGGAAGGAAGGAAGAAAGAAAGAGAAAGAAAGAAAAAGAAAGAGAGAAAGAAAACATTTTTGCAATCTGGCCTTATACTAATTATATTACTATTGAATTAATGTCAATTTCCAGTTAGTTCATGAATAAACTTTTTTTGCAATGATAAAATATGCTAATAGTGACTTAGTGCAAACTTCAGCTGTGAACACAGTCTCCCAATTAACATAAACTTGATATCTCATCTGCATTATATCAGACATTCTACAATTGTTGATGTCAAGATCTACTAAAAATCATGCCTCCTTTGATTCTCTAGAAGCATCTTGGCCCATATGTAAGGAGAAAGGAGGAGATCTTGAAATTTCCTAATTCAAATTTAAAAGTTGGTCACTTCTATATTCTCTAGTTCTTTGAACTACAAAGTATATTTTCTAAGAAGCAAAAATGCTCAACATCTGTTCTACAGAAGCTAAACCAACACAAATGTCAGAACAAAGCAGGGACTCAGAGGATACAAATGTGCATGGTTATCACAGATTCTCTAGAGGAAGTTACTGTACATAGTTCTTGAAATAAGCAACAGTTATACATATTAAATGCACTTCTGCAATTAAATGGGCAACTGTCTCTGCTATAATTTCAAATAAAAAGACTGTTGCTATATAACCATATATCTGATCATTTGATAGCTACAGTTCTAATCGTACAGGCATCTATTACCCACAAGCTCACATATCCATAACCTTTAGTGATTAATTATAAATCTCCAGGAGCAACAGTATACAGACTAATTTCCTAAGACAATAAAATACAGAAATTCTCATTTGGAGCTAAATGAAACATGAACAGAATTTTATTCCTCCTGAAATCTTGATGCGGAGTCATGGTGCAGCCACTATAAAATGCTATTAAGCAAACTTCAAATAAAAAAATGAAACCTATAGGTGTATCTTCAAAAGAGAAAATTATGTTCTTGTTTAGGTGTCCTATAACACCTATCTTTTTTTTAGCCTAATGTTATTAATTCATTTTTTCTTCTATTGCCTCTTTTCTTACAGCATCATTAAAACTATCAATAAAAACAGGGTAGGTAAGAATATAAAGAAAGAAAATCTCACTGACATTCAAATATCTTAATTAAATCCAGTCTTCTTGAAATTTTAGGAAACTATACTACATTTCAGGATGTGTCAGTGGATCTAGAATTTTCCTTAAATCATTGATTATAGGCTCTCTAAATATCTTGTTTTCTGGTGAAGAACAAATTGCATGGATAAGCTCTTATCCTCTTACATACCTGTACATTGATTTGTGGAGTTCAAGTACATAGAAGATCATGTTTTAACCTGTATTTTAATAAAGCTTATAACAAATAAATGCCAGGCTATTCCCAATTAAATGGCAAGAGTCAATGAGACTGGGGGGTGGAATAAGAATTTACAAGGAATATACAGTGAAAGTAATCCTTTTAAAAATTATCAGACAAAAAATATATTAACACCAACTGACAAATTTAGTAATATTTGGTATGCTTTATAGTCCTCATATTTTTCTACTAGGAATTTAACAATGATTAACATTAAATAATCAATCCTGTCACAATATTTAAGAACTGAGCATATGCCTTCCAAGAAAAAACTCTTTCTTAAAATTTTAGATCAACACAAAGATGGTTTTTAACAACCCAAAGGGTCTCAGGTAAAATGTTCATTGTACCATAAATAAAGAGAGATTATTCATTACTATTTACAATTATGTATTATAAAAACAAATGCTACTGTGAAGGGAAAAAAGAAAATATTCACACAGCTTGATTTCAGAGCTGAGTTCTAAGTCACCAATTACATAGTTAAAGGAAGGGAAAATTGTACACTTGATTTTAGCCAAAAGGCCGAGAAGCGATAGGAATGGAAAATTCTAAAGCACGTTTAAAATTAGATTAATAGGCCAAAGAACATATGGATCATGTAAGACAATCTTACGAAGTTAAGGTACACTGTTAGATACATTGCCTGCACTGGATTAAAATATCTCATTTTTTCTTTCACTTTTGACTTATTATGTATTATATTATATTTTTCATATAAGAGAAACCATGCAATATTTCAGCATTTATGTCTAAGTTATTTCACTTCACAATATGATCCTGATGCATCTATTTTCTTACAAATAATTCAGATTTATCTTTTTTAAGGCACAGAAGTACTCCATTGTCTATAAATACCTCTTTGTTAGCCCTTCATTTGTTGATAGAGATATAGGGTGTTTTCAAGATTTAGCTATTATGAACTGTCACACATCACCTTGATATGATATCCTAATTAACTTTATAATATTTTACAAGGAGAATATTTGATGCTGGAAAAACAAGGAGGGGAGAGGGGGAAAAAGAAGGAAACTGAAATGTGTTATGTACATGTATCAATCCCCTGCAGTGAATAATCATCATGTATGATAACATGTACTAAGAAAGTTTTTTTTTTTTAAGAAGTAGATAAACAAGTACAATAGTACTGGGCATGGTGGCTCATGCCCACCAGTAATCAGTACCACACATCATAAATGCCAGGCTTGGGGACTCAAACCCATAATCCCAGCATTCGGGAGACAGAGTCAGGAGGTTTCCTAATTCAAGGCTTGCCTGGGCTACATAGTGAGCTCAGGACCAGCCTGAACTACAAAGCAAGACCCTGTCTCAAAACAAAACAAAACAAAACAAGTAGGTAAATAAGAAAATTCTAAATCGTATTTATGCATGTAGAATATTAGGAACCCAGTATAATTTTACAGCTTGATCAAATGACAGTTTTAGAATTCCAAAATACCATTTTTTTTTTTCTGAGACGGTCTCACTTTGTATTTCAGGCTGGCCCTGAGCTCACTATGTAGCCCAGGCAAGCCTTCAACTCAGCAAACCTCCTGCTTCTGCCTCCTCAGTTCTAGGATTACAGGCTTGAGCCACCAAGCCTGGTATTTGTGGTATGTGGTACTGATTGCTGGTGAGCATGAGTCACCATGCCCGGTATTGTTGTATGTGGTTACCAGGGATCAAACCAGGGACCTTGCACATGCTAGGCAAGTGCTGGAACCACTGAGCTAAATCTCTAGCCCAAAATATCAATTTTTCTATTCTTAATTGGAAAGGAGAGAATTCATAAAAGAAAAATGCAGCAAAAATGCAGTCAAAATAGTAATGTCCACAGTAGATATTCAAGTTGGGTTGTGTCTGACCTGAAGTCTGATACCATTTGGTAAACAAAATTCTGGTCCGGAAAAATTTTTTAAAAACATCTGGTGCTGGAAACTTAGCTCAGTGGTTCTAGTGCCTGCTTACCAAGGGCAAGGTCCCTGGTTGGATCCTGGGTAACCGTATACAATAATACCGGGCATGGTGACTCAGTTCCACCGGCAATCAGTACCACACACCACAGTGCAGGGCGTGCTGGCTCACGCCTCTAATCCCAGCACTCGGGAGGCAGAGACAGGATTGCTGAGTTCCAGGTTTGCCTGGGCTACATAGTGAGCTCAGGGCCAGCCTGAACTGCAGTGTGAGATCCTCTCTCAAAAAAAATTTTTTTAATTAATTAATTAAAAAATAAAAAAATAAATCTCCTGTATTAAGTTGCTTCTCTATCTGTGGGAAGACTGAGAGGCAATCACTATGTGCCTTAGACTATACTAGAAAATCAACTCAAACATTGGAGGTATAATGGTGTTAAAGAAAGACCATGGCACCCGGAATCAATGCCAGCCCTTGCAGTACCTACCTGTGTGCTGTCATGCCAATGACTTATTCTGCAAGCATCAGCATGAGGGGTTACGAGTAGCTGTCTCAAGTCATCTAAAGCTTAAAATTCAATCTTAGCAATATTTCTCAATAAGATCATAACAGGTGCTTTAGAGTTAACTTAGAAATGCACTTAGTTGAAACTTTCTCACCATTAAAGTCTTCCTCAAGGCACATCCGCAGCTCTGAGACATGACCCGAGGGCTCTGAGAAGCACTGTTTAAAACAGCTGCCCCGTACACTAGCATAGCCTGCTTACCATGCCTTTGAACGCCATCAATTTTCTGAATTTCATTTTAATGTCCTTAAAAATCAGTTCAAGTGCCATATTTTATACTTAAATGTATCAGAGACTTGCTGAGAGAGAAATCTTTTTTTTCCTGTATATTCTATTATTGTGTCATTTCTGTTACTGTTATCAATCATATTCTGAGTATAGCCATTTTATAATAATTAATTTTTATTTCTCTGAATCATAAGCTCTTAAAATCCAATGAGTTTTATCTTCTCAGAATATCAATATTCTGCCTTTGCTGTTGAGAGATTGTACATTATGGATGTTTTAGAACTAGAAAATTGAAATTTTTGTGATTCCTATTAGAAGACTAATTCTAATGCCTGACAGAGTCCCTTAGAAATGGTCACCAGCCATTTATTTAGTTCCCACATTTGCCTTTTACAATGTTTATTTTCTAGTTTCTGCAAATATACTACTAAGATTCCATGTGATGAAGTGAAAAATAAATACCTTAGATCATAATCTAATAATCATTTCTACGTCACTGCACCAAGATGAAATCATTCAACATGCTTTTCTCATGTGATAATTCACAACAACCACCTTCTGTGAATATATTTATTGAACTGACTGATTTTCCTATGTCTGGTAAGGTCTGGTACCCATCTTACAAAGAAGTCTTAGCAATTCTATAGTACCTAGCTTTTCTTTGGAATAAACACATTTCCCAGTTCTAATTGAACCACGAGCATTATTGAAGTTCATGTCCACACTAGTAATCAGCTGCTGAATACTCTCTGTGATCAGTCTTGCACAAGTATCTACTTCTTTACCTTCTTGGGGGGACCTAACAGACCATAATATCATATAAAATTGCATTTGTTTCCCTTAATTACATCAATGTAACGATACTTACATTAGGATTCTGCAATGTCAAAGACACTGACAACTATATTCTGTCTATATTGCCCCACATATACTATCAGACACTAATGGAAACCTAATACTTTTTTTATTGCGATGATATATATTTGGAATTAGGTCATATACTATCTAGCCAGGAAAATTATTAACTATCAAGTTACAAACAGGGGCACTATTGTGACTTTGAAAGTATTCTGTGAAGGAGAAATCTAGAAATTTTGCAAAATGTATTTTTCATAGGCCTGCAACAACAACTATGGCATCAGTGCTCACTAATTTTGGGGAAGGGTTCAAATCATTCTTTTCTAATAACATTGAATTATAAGGATTTTTCAAGTTTTGCTCGCTCTAAAACACTTGAAGATGTGACAGTCAAGCTGAGTTAAGAGGTGTTTGAATTAGGAAACTGAGAATCAGTTTTCTCACTGTATCCTCATTTTAACAATTTTTATTCTGATGAGTTGATCAAATCAAAATATCAGTGTACTACAGGATGTAGATGGGGTGGAATGCAGAAAGAAGAAACACTTTGGACTTAAACAGGAGTAAGGTTGAAACTTAATCTTGCAATTTAATAGCTTATAACTGTGGACAAAGTTAAAGAACTCTGTGCCTCTCTTTTCTGATCTATAAAATGGGAGTATCAGGATTTCTCTTTCTCATGATTCTAGTAAGAATTAGATGAGCTAATGCATGATATAATCAGAATATAATAACAGATACTTATTCTTACTATTGCTATGCTTTGTTCAGTGCCAGTTAGTCTTTTATGGAGCAGGTATTAAAACTACATATGTGAATCCAGGAAAAATACCCATTTTTCCATAGATACCCTGATAAATTACAAAGAGAGGAATATGGTGAGTAGTGGTTACAGAGAAATTTTCATTCTGTAATTCACCATGTGTACTGCAATTCAGATAAAGAAATTTACTCTATAATACAAAGTAGTTTTACAGAGATTTTGAGTTAATAATTTTCTTCTTTAATTCTGGTTCTCATGTCTCTTCACAATAAGTCACATCATTCTTAAATATCTAGGAGTCTAGAAGTGAAATAAGGCTGCTACCAATCTGTTTGTCACACTCTAACGAGTTCATGTACAATTGGCTTGGAAACTTGTACTTCCCCCAAATCACTATTGATTCCCCGATATTATTCTCCACTAAAATCCATTCATATTTATTAACCTATTTATGTTGCTCATTATTATCATACCTACTTCCAAAAGAGATCTGAGGGGTAATGTTAAGGCTGAGCTATAATCGTCTCAAGGTAAAAGTGGAAAAACATGAAGTAGGTGGTGTGAGGGCAGGGAACATTGCACTCCACAGGCATCTTTCTCTTTTTCTGCTTCTTTTCTTCCTTGCCAGCTACCTGTTCTACATCTTTTATTTTGCCCTTGTCTGTAATGCATGGTGTCTGCAGCAATTTCATTTACTAAGGAAATGGTGCTATATGTGGAGACCACCGAATTTAGGTTCTCAGCCTTACCTCTCAGTGGCGTGAAGCAAGGACAGGGGAGGCTTCAGCAGACAGAGCAGAATGGCTAGCACTATAAGAATTATAGTTTAAATCCACAGCAACAGAGTGAAGGGAATATCTGAAAGTTTCTGGAAAGGGATTCTGATCTGTAGTGTTTTTCTAGTTTCAGTACATGCGAGTTAAGTACAGTTCATCATCATTTTAGAATATATATTAATAATCAAACTACATATCTTATTTGGTCTTCCATCCCTATCCCTCCTCTCTCACACTCCACAATGCACTGGTCAGTGCCTCTACTGTAAAGAGTACAGACACTCACCCGTGTTAGAATGAAAGTCGTCGGTCTCCGACTCAGTTCCGTTTGGGCCTCCATTTCCCTGAAGAGTGTTCATCGATATCAGCTTCATCTTCTGCAGCTTCATTGCCTCAGCCATTGCTGCAGCTGTTAGACCTAAAACCAGAATCATCTTTATACACAAGCAAGGACTATGGCTTAGTGTAACTGCAACTGGGTACATTTATTTAGCAGAACTATATTGATAAAGCAGAAGTCAAAAGTAGAACTTAGGAATATTTATAGGAATAACTTTAGGAATACTTTATGAATAGCAAATTTCAATTCTTATAATTCCTTTATTTTATAATGTACAATATACAAATAAAAAATAAATATGAGTCTGATGTCTAAATAAAAATACAAAGACAGGAAAAGTAGTAAAATGAGAACTGCTTGGAAACTTCCAAGAATCTTGTTAACATATTATTTTGTCTGCTAAGAATATTTATTACTCTGCTGTTTCAAACAGAACTCACTATGTACCACTTTCCGTCTAAAATAACAAGGCAACCGGAAGGATGAGAAGTACTAGAAAGGGCCCTTTTGTATCTTGCAACATCTTCGGCCCTCTGTCAGACTGCAGAGGAGGGGGAAATGAAGAAAACCCAACATGTAGTCTTTTTAGCCTGTATCACTCTCACCCTCATAAAATCCATGAAAATAACATCCCACTTCAATAGCCAGCCCTGTAGTATAATCTCACAACTTTGTATTGTTGTAAGGTATTTATTTTTTAAAATATCTTTCCATACGATAGGATGACATGGGAAAATAACCACACAGAAAAAGTGAGTTTATGGATTTGAACATCTTTCTCCTAGGCAGCCGTCTTAGGCAGCAATTCAAACAGACACAAAGGTGTGGGCACTGAAAGTAGCGGGTCGAGCCTCACTCCAGGATCGTCCTCCAAACTATGGTCAGTTCAACTTCATGACTTTTAGATAACGTGCCAATCTCTAGCCATCTACTAGTACTATGTGTCCTGGGCCAAAAAGTAAAACAAATATGACAGATTCTAAAATAGCATTTCAAAATTTTTTGTTTAAAAAATCCATTCTTTTCTGTGTAAATACAATTTAGGGAAAATAAGGTATATATCATTTGGGTGTTCAAAGAATAAAATATAACTGTCATTAGAATACTTTGGTTCTAAGAGACAGAGTGAACCTTACATAAACAGAAATAAATTCAGCCTAAAACATCTAACAATGTATATTTGAGAAAATGTCTGCATTTCTATTTTACTATTCTGTATTCTTTTACATCCATGAAAAACTTAAAACAAAGCAAGCTTTTCCCCCATTAACTTGTTTCTAAATCATGGCAATATGGTTTGAAAAAACTCACTTTTCTCGCTGAACTGATGACACACTTTGGAATATTTTCAGATGGTATCAGAGATTGTGTTCCGTGTGCAATTTAACTTGACTGAGTTTCCATCCCTCAGATGATCTTTAAGCCTCATGAGTAGGTGTAGACATGATAGGCAAGCACCTTGCTTAGAAGTACCAGGGCTAAGTATTTCATGCAAAGTTTCTATCAGTAAAAGTTGACAGAATTTGTACTAGTTCCTTATAATTGAATCCTGATGGTGATGATAATTTAAACTCACGTGATTTCTGCACAAAAATTAGTTCATGTGAATAATACATGATTTACTTAAATAATAAGCAGTGGATTACTGCTCTGTCATAAACAGGATAGATTTCAGAGTTTTGTGGGAAAAGAAATACACATTGAGAGCATAAAATTAATCAAAAACAGTTTACATATCACATGGTTTCCTTTATATGAGAAAACCAAAATATACATTAAAAGCAAAATAATAGGAAATAGAAAGATAGATCTTTTGCAGAGTGGAGAAGAAATGGAGCAAGCCAGGAAGAAGGGCAGTTTGGAAGCAAGTTACAAATTAAAATGGTGTTATGTACACATACCACCTGCCTATGAGGAATATAATCCTTTTGTGCTGCAAACATGTATCAATAAAGATTTAAAATTAAACAATTAAAATGAAAAAAATCTAAAACTATCTCCACAAAAAATCCTTACAAAATATGTATATGCCTAAGAAAATAAAGTTAAGAGAATAAATGAACAAAAACTCCTCATGGAGTTTTTATAGAAAAGAGGGTAAATCTATCCATTCTTTCAACTAATTATTTTTGATATGATATTGAAGAAAAAGTGAGGTGCACAAATTCAAAAATGAATGTTAAAGTACTAAAGAGTCATATCCTTATATGCTTTTTGGAAAATTTCAGAACTCTCTACCTTCTCTTTGCATCTGAGAAATATTACTCTCAAGATGAACAGTCATAGATCAGCTAGTTAGAGGAAGATATGCAGCAAATGCTCATTTTTTTCTGATAGGAGTTAGACATTTTATTTGTTTAAACTCCTTTGGATATATATTCAGAAGTGGATTATTGCATCATATAGTAGCATTATTTTAAATATTTAAAGGAACCTACACACAGTTTTCCGTAGTAACTGCACCAGTGTTCATTGTTGCCAATAATGTGCAAGATTCTCTTTGTCCTTGCCTATCTTTACATCTTTAAAATAATATGTACCCTACTGGGTGTGAAGTAATACCTCACCGCAGTTTTGATTTGCATTTCCCTCTTGACTTGTCATACTGAGTATTTTTCATATATTTGTTTATGAAGAAAGTCTAGTCAGGTGATTTCCCTGTTTTTAATTGGGTTATTTGGTAGTCTTTGTTGTTGCTATTGCTATTGAGCTATAAAATTCCATGTATGAATTGCATATTAATTTATTAGAAATTTGTTCTCAAAATGTTTTATCCCTGTCTACTGGTTGCATTTTTATTCTGACAATTATTTTCTTTTCTTTTCAGAAACTTTTTAGTTTAATGTAACTGTTTAATAACACTGTTCTGTTTTGATCATGTGTGCTTTTAGTATCATATCAAGTGAATCATTACCAAACCCAATGTAAAAAGATTTTTTCTACTCTATTCTAGAAATGTTGTCATTTTATGTTTCACGTTTAAAGCTTTCATTCATTTTCAGTTAATTTTTATGCCTGATACAGTGTCAACTTCCTTCTGTTTCTGGATATCTAGTTTCCTGAGAGCTGTTAGTGAGATTATCTTTTCCTCATTATATATTTTCCACACCCTGTTCTTAACCTAAATTTTAATGTAGTGATATTAGAAAGTTCATATAGTATATGCCTGTTTATAATTTACTATTTGTGTTTTACTAAGTATATGACATTGCACTTCAGTGTTGGAATGAGGAGGAAAGTTCTTGAAAGTGAGAACTTCCATGAATGCCAAAGGCAAACTCCCCCAATTTTATTTATTTATTTGCTTATTTATTTATGTATTTATTTATTTTTGTGCCAAGGATCAAACTCACGAACTCACACATGCCAGGCAGGTGCAATGCCACTGAGCTGCAACCCCGGCTTCCCAATTTTAGAGAATGTTTCTGAGATCGTGAGAGGACCAGTGAGGTATGGGCCTAAGAAGACCGACCCTCAGTGTTCGGGTTAGGAGGAGAACTCATTTTGTGACTTTTTTCATAAATATTTGTTCCCTGCTGCTCACATTTACAATCCTGATTTCAAAGTTATAAAGATGGTCTGAAGCAAATCCCTGCCATAATGGGTCACTGAAAAACATAAAGGAGAAAATTTATGTTGTACATTTGCTGTACTTCAGTTTACCCATATGCAAAATGAAAAGATTCGACTACACTGTCCTGAAACTTCTTTATGAGATAATGACTTTCTAGAGACTTGCATTGCCCAAGTGTTCTCTGGAATGCCTGCGTCTCTTTGTCACCCAGGAGTGCTCTAGGTGCATTTTCCCTTACACGCCTCTCTCACGTGGGAGAAACTGTTAGAAATGACTTCGTGTGGTTTATAAGCCTTAAACTGGAAGGGCGAGAGGAAGATACACATCGTGTTATAAAATTTACAAAGCAAAAAAGCAACGTTAATGAGTTTGAGTTTTCAACAGTGATCTGAACAAACTATAAGGCAGTTTTATAATTTTCTAATTGGTTATACTGTGCACATTCCTCCGTATTAATTTGAAAGCTAAATTTATTACATTAACATAAGGAGATATATAAGTAATCAAATCTTGAAGTTAACAATGAAAGAACTGGTGAGTCAGTTTACTAAAATAGCATTTTATACTTAAAGTAACAATTAAATTAACAGTGAAGCCTAATTATTAGTAGCCCACAAATTGAAAAACATTTTAGATGTGCCACATTATTTCAGTCTGCTCATTAAAAACTGTATGTTAGCTTGTTTGTTATTTACATTCAAAGCCACTTTGGGTCAAATATGTTGTATTAAAACATGAATAATGAAACATCTGGCGGTATGAAATGTTAATGTGATATGCCACATTGAATTTAGTGGGAACTGTTTTGAAATTCCCTAGAAATCAACTGCTAAAATATAAATCTTTCCAAGCAGAGACAGTATTCATTTTCATTTTCTAATTTTTTTAAATTGAATTCTTTATTGATATAATTTATATACATCTCAAAATCACATATAACATTGGGAAATTTGTACCAGTATATGCCACAAGTTAATTCTCATTTTTACCCATATCCCTACCCACTCCCCCCTCCTCCCCCCTTTATACATGCTCTTTTATTTTCTTTCTCTATCATATTTATTCCTTCCCCTCATCACATTCCCACACCAAGTTTCCTATAGAAATA
>PVIC010054442.1:0-11513 GCA_004025085.1 Thryonomys swinderianus | reverse complement strand
TTTTTTTTTTTTTTTTTTTGAGACAGGGTCTTGCTTTGTAGTTCAGGCCGTCCCTGAGCTCACTATGTAGCCCAGGCAAGCCTGGAACTCAGCAATCCTCCTGTCTCTGCCTCTCGAGTGCTGGGATTACAGGCGTGAGCCACCACGCCCGGCACTGTGGTGTGTGGTATTGATTGCTGGTGGGTGTGAGTCACCACGCCCAGCATTGTATGTGGTTACCGGGATCAAACTCAGGGCCTTGCCTTTCGAGGCACTCGCTGGAACCACTGAGCTAAATCTCCGGCCCAATATTAATAGTTTTTAATGATACAGGTACAATCCCTTTAAGGCAGTGTATTTCATTCCAGTTCTATACACCGAACAATCTCAACCTCTTCCTATAACTAGCACCCTAGACCTGTATTATTGCATTGTTGCGTACTCAGAGCAATGATAATGTGTTTATTTAGCATCTTGAATTTTAATAGCTTTGAATCTGTTTTTATGAACAAAGCTCACAGAACTCTGAAATGAGAAGTCACTTAGCTCTAATGAAAGACATTAAGGTTCCAGAAGTTCAAATGCTACCCCAGCATTTTAAAGTCAAAGAAAACTTAACCCTCCACCTGCCTCACTGGGGAACTTGTTAAACTCACAAACTCCCAGTCTTCCAGATGTTAATGAAATCTGCATTTAAAACAAGAATTTAGAATGATCCTCGAAATCCAGATTGAAAACTACCGCTGAACAATTTCACTTACAGATAATTAAATTGTGCCCCAGGGAGGGGAAATGATTCACCCAAAGCCTCAGAGCTAGATAATGCCAACCAAGCCTGGAACCTAGGGAGCCTAACTCGGCTCTGCGTTCAGCCTGTCTCTGTGCTCTTGGACCTCTCCTCCTGAGTTCTTCCAGGAGGGGCGTCAGTCTCCTGTCCCCCAACAAAAGCAGCTCATGGACAGTACTCGGTCCCACCTTCAAGCAGAAAGAAACTCGGCTCTATGAGAACAGCAGAAGATTACTACCTTTACCTTTCTGTATTTCTCATTAGCATGCAAGACCAGTGGAAATTTAAAGCAAAATACCAAGAACCAGTGAGGCAGAAAAAGACTACTATGAAGCAGCAAGTTTACTCATTTACTCACTTAACATGACTAAAATAATACCCAAAAATCCTCAAGATTTGTGTTGCTGACAAGTAGATCTCAGAAAGCTTAGATCCTCAACTTGTTTTTTTCTTTCTCCATTTCAGATTCTTAACCGTAAAGAATAGGCTAAACCGGGCTGGAGATTTAGCTCAGTGGTTCCGGCACCTGCCTCGCAAGCGCAAGGTCCTGAGCTCGATCCCCGGTAACCACATACAATACAGGGCGTGGTGACTCACGCCCACCAGCAATCAATACCACATACCACAGTGCCGGACATGATGGGTCACGCCTGTAATCCCAGCACTCAGGAGGGAGAGACAGGAGGATTGCTGAGTTCGAGGCTTGCCTGGGCTACATAGTGAGCTGAGGGCCAGCCTGAACTACAAAGAGAGACCCTCTCTCAAAAAAAAAAAAGAAAAGAATAGGCTAAACCTACACAGTACGGTACAGACAGTAGTGTCTAAGTGCAATAATGTTGTATGAAATGTCCTATCAGTCCCAGCAGATAGTTTATACTTCACAAAATCATAATCTTTAATTTTTATTGTATGGTGGAAGTGCCAGCAAGATGATAGTTATATACACACTAATACAAGATTTTCAACAGCTCCCCTCTCCAGAGTGCTGTTGAAATTACAAAGCATAGCAATTAGATGATTTAGGAGACAGCAGATATGATAACAAGGATGAAACTAAAGAAATATTATGTTGATAAAAGGAAGCAAGACATAGTAACATAAGTGCTAATTCCATTTATCAAGGTTAAAAAACAGGAACAAAAAATGATATTGTTTGGGAAAGCACTGTCAGGAGGCTAAACCCTGAAGCAAATCCAGGATGTAATAAATGAACACACCAGGGTGACAGTTCCCGCTGAAGGTTTGGGGAGTTAGGGTGCTATCAGAGAAGGGGGGGGGGTGGCACTTAGGTGAGGCCACATTTACTTTCCAAGCTGAGTGGAGTATATATTCATGTTCTCTTTAAACTAATTGTGCCCTTACATCTTGCATGAGTATATTTCATTACAAGCTTTTAATATGCTTTTTAAAGACAAGTTTAGTAGAGAAAGCCTAAAGGAATTCCTAGACAGACAGACATTCCTATTATAGGTATTTGAGCTGTCTCTGGGTAAGGGCAATTAAGAGAATGAACTACAGCTGTGTGGCAGGTTTGTGTAAATATTTATCTGTATCCTGGTCCAGGGGACTCACACCCTGGAGATATCGTGATGTTTAATTGGAAGGCATTTTACCAGAGGTTGCCAGGATCTATGCAACAGAAAATATATCAGCAGCTCAATTTTGCATAACTTACCAGTTTGGTGCTGGTTTTATTCCAAATCACCGTACTCTTAAAAATAGTCATATTTGCTTGGTTTTCAGCCATGGTCTCTATGGTTTCCAACCACAAGTAGAAAATTATACATGTACCAAAGAGGAAGCTAAGTGATATTCTGAGTTTTACAAGGCTGAAGGTTATCATTTTGCTACTGTGAGAATGTTCTTCAATCTCAATCTTGTGTTTAACCTGAAGTCTAACCTAAATCTCTAACCAAGATATTAAAGAATGAAAAAGACTGTGGATTTTGAACTGACTAGCACTAATTTGATACCTAGATAAAACTGCAGTGAATGATGTGTCTATGTGTGTTCTACCACTAAAGTAATAAAATAACTAGAAACTTAAAAGCTATTTGGTGCCACATTTGGCAGCAACTGCTTCTCTATCACTAAACTCATAAAACATTTCCAATTTTCTGTGACTTGTTTTCTGAAACAAGAAAATTAACCTAACATTAATATACTATTTTTAAATTAAATAATCAGATTAACTTTAATTAAATGCATTATAGAAATGAGAAGGCAGCTGGGCGTGGTGGCTCATGCCTGTAATCCCAGCTCTTGGGAGGGAGAGACAGGAGGATTACTGAGTTCGAGGCTTGCCTGGGCTACGTAGTGAGCTCAGGGCCAGCCTGAACTACAAAGCAAGACCCTGGCTCAAAAAAAAAAAAAATAGAAGGCATAATTTATAAGAACAGTTTAAGAATAGTAATGAAACAGATGCCCATGTAACCACCAGACAGCCTAAGAACTAGAACACAGCCACAACTTCTGAGTTCCTTTCTTACTAAAAGAAGCAAACACTATCCTGTAATTTTGTGACTATTACACCATGCTTCTCCCCATAGACTTACCACATATGTGTGGTCCATACAATTATAATATTACTTAGCTTTTAAGACTTACATAGTTAAATGTTTAAGCTTCATATAAATTAACTCATGTATTAGTAGTCATAAAATTTTTCCTCATTTGGCACTGACTAGAATTCCTAAATGATAAGCATGCCTATCCTCCATTTTGACAGATAAACTGCTTTTAGAATGCTGTACAAGCTTTCACTCTTGAATGTCTGAATTTACTATTCACTTCTATTCTCCTATTTAGCTATTCTAAGAATTGTGATTTTTAAAAAAAGAATACTTAAAGATATTCTGAAAACTTAATATTGTCAAGATTTCAGTTCTAACTTGATCTATAAGGTGAATTTATGCCATAGTTTAATTCTAGATGTCCCCCAAGAACTTCATGCAGGGCTTTTAGAAGATTGGATCTCAGGACACTACAATCATTGGTAGATTAGTCCACTGATGAGTTTACAACTAAATGTTCTGTTAGGAAGTTGGACATGGTCAGAGGTAGGTCCCTGGCCTGGAACTCTGTAACCATTTCCTTGTCTCCTCCCTTATTTCTCTACTTCCTAGTCACCACAATGTGAGCAGCTTCCCACCACCAGATCCTTCTACCACTCCATTCTGTCTTGGAACCTACTGATTATATAATGAAACCTCTAAAATCTATGAAATCTAAAATCTATGAAACCAAATAAACCTCTCCTGTAGGTTGTAGGTATTGGGTATTTTGTATTGGCAACAAGAAGATGACTAAAACAACCACAAAAATCTTAGCAAGCTATTTTGTGAACTGACAAGTTCTAAAAGCCATACAGAGAAGCAAAGAGCCAGAATAGCCAACACAATATTGAAGGAAGAATATGAAGTTGGAGGACTGCTGCTACCTAAATTCAAACCTTTTATACATCAAGATGGTGTGCTGAAATAACAGATAAATAGATTAGTGGAACAGATTTTAGGACTCAGAAATAGACTCACATAAATACAGTCAAGCAATCTTCGACATAGGAGCAAAGAAAATATAATGGAAAAAAGTCTTTACAACAAATGATGTGGGGAAAAGTAGATATCCTTATGAAAACAAATAAAACAAATCTAGATTTGGATCTTATCCACTTTCACAAAATTAACTTAAAACAGATAACATTACCCTGTAATCCTAACACTTGGGAGGCAGAGGCAGGAGGATTGCTGAGTTTGAGGTTCGCCTAGGCTACATAGTGAACTCAGGGCCAGCCTGAACTACAAAGCAAGATCCTGTCTCAAAAAAAAAAAAAAACAAAGCAAAACAAAACATATAACAAACCTAAACATGAAATACAAAACTGTAAAGCTCCAAGACATGAAAGAAAATATATATAACATTGGGTATTGTGATAAGTTTGCAGATATAATATTGAAGGCATAAATCATGAGAGAAATGATTGATCAACTGAACTGACAAAATTTTAAACTTCTGCTTTGTGAAAGATAATATCAAGATATAAGACAAGCTACAGACTCAGAGAAAACATTTGTAAAAGACACATCTGATAAAGAAGTAGTACTCAAAATATACAAAGAACTTTCAAAACTCAGCAATAAGAAAACTGAATTTTAAAATGGGCTAACAGTATTCACAGGCATCCTGTCAAGGAAAATAAACAGATGATAAATACATATATGAAAATATGTCCATGTATTTCATGAAGGAAATGTAAATTAAAACAACATGATACAACTGCACACCTCTTTGAATGGCCAAGATATAAGATTCTGTCAACACCAAATATTGAAGAAGAGGTGAAGCAACAGGACTGTTGTTTAAGTTGCTGATGAGATACAAAATGATACAGACACTTTGCAGTGCAATTTGGCATTTACTGGGAAAAAACAATCTAGGAGTTAAAATCTACAAACACCTGAACATGGATGTTTACACCAGCTTTTCTCATAATTGTCAAAGCTTGGAAACAAACCACGAAGTTCTTCAGTCAGCGAGTAGACAAGCTGTGGAACACAGAGATAATGGGGTATTGTTCAGTATGACTGTGTCTCCAAAAGTTCATATGCTGGAACCTTGATCCCCAGACAGATGCTACTGAGAAGGAAGAAGAATTTTACCCAGGGATTGGGTTATGAATGGATTGGTGTTGCTGCTGTGAGTGTGACTTTGTTTTTGTGGGACTGTGTTCCTTAAAAGGGTCAAGTCTCCTCTTGCTCCGTCTCATCTTCTCTTGCCTTTGTACCTTCCTCCATGAGATGACAGAATAAAAAGTCCCTCCACAGATACTGGCCCCTCAGTCTGAGACTTTACAAACTCCAAAGTCATGAGTCAAGTACACTTTTGTTCATTAAAAATTTCCCTCTTGGGCCAGAGGGTTAGCTCAGTGGTTCCGGCGCCTGCCTCACAAGCACAAGGTCCTGAGTTCGATCCCCAGTAACCACATACAATGCTGGGCGTGGAGACTCATGCCCACCAGCAATCGATATCACATACCACAGTGCCAGGCGTGGTGGCTCACGCCTGTCATCCCAGCACTCGGGAGGCAGAGACAGGAGGATTGCTGAATTCGCGGCGGCTTGCCTGGGCTACATAGTGAGCTGAGGGCCAGCCTGAACTACAAAGCGAGACCCTGTCTCAAAAAAAAAAAAAAATTGCCCTGTTATAGGGATACTATTACATCAGCATAAAATAGACTAAGACAGGCACTAAAAAAGAAGTACCTTAGCAAGCCATGGAGAAACTTCAAAGGCATATTAATTTGTGAAAAATGCCAATCTGAAAAGTCTACATGCTGTTTGATTTCTGATACTCTGGAAGCGGAAAAATTATGCAGACAATAAACATATCAGTGATTGCTAAGTGTCAGGGAAGGAAGGTATGTACAGGGCAGAGAGGATTTAAGGCGAGGAAAATATTCACTCTGAGACTAAAATAGTAGATACATATCACTATACATTTGTCCAAACCCCTAGAGTATACAAAACTAAGACTGAATGCCGGACGTGGTGGCTCATGCCTGTCATCCCAGCACTTGGGAGGCAGAGACTGGAGGATTGCTGAGTTCGCGGCGGCTTGCCTGGGCACCATAGTGAGCTCAGGGCCAGCCTGAACTACAAAGCCAGACCCTGTCTCCAAAACAAAACAAAACAAAAAAACTAAGACTGAACCCCAATATAAATGATGGACCTTGGGTGATTATAATAAGTTGATGAAAGTTCATCAATTAGAACAAATTTCTGCACTGGAGTTGGATGTTGATAATGGGGGAAGCTAAGTATCAGTGAGGACAAGGTATACACAGGAAGCCCAAAAGGACACGGAGGAAAAGTTAGGTTTTCTTTAACATTCCCTATATTATATCTGCTACTATAAGAAGTTACCCTCCTCATGACTGTACTACCTACTACTGGCTTCAGGGATTTCTTTCCATACAACAGGGAAATACATGTGCTGAGTCACCCAGGCTCAGTCCCACTTATGGTAAGGAGGAAGACTAAGGAAGGTATAAAATTATCTCTCAAAACTTATTGTATAAATTTTTTAAAATCTCATTTTTATTGTTTCTGAAATGTCCATTTCCCTAATGGAAGCTTAGATAGTTAAGAAAAACTGCAGAGAAGGCTGGGATTTAGCTCAGTAGTTCCAGCATCTGCCTAGCAAGTGCAAGGTCCCAGATTCAGCCACACACCACATACCACAATGCTGGGCGTGGTGACTCACACCTGTAATCCCAGCACTCATGAGGCAGAGGCAAGAGGAGTGCTGTGAGTTTGAGGCTAGCCTGGGCTACATGACATAGTGAGTTCAGAGCCATCTTCAACTACAAAGTAAGATCTTATCTCAAAAAAACTGCAGAGGAAAAAATAAAAGTCAAATGAAGAACACAGAATTTCAGGACCTGTTCCTAGAAAAATTTTAAACAAATGCTTTTCCTAAAATTCAAAAAAAGTAAAGGTATTTTTACTTTCCATTAAAAAAAAAAGTCTGAAAAACTAAGGAGAAAGGCCAGGGATTTAGCTTAGTGACAACACACAAGTCTCCCAACTGCAAGGTCCTAAATTCCATTTCCAGTACTGGAGGGGGGACTAACAGGTTAAAAAAAGAGATGAAAAGTAACCCTATGGAGCTCAGAAATAAAGGAATGAAATAAAACTATGACAAAGGTGAAATTCTCATTTGATTCAACAGACGGTAAATTAGATATAGATGAAAAATGTAGTCTAGGACAAGAACATAGGTTGAAGAAGTAACAATATGAAATATGAAAACAATGATAAAAATAAGGAAGAAAAGCAGATAGAACAACATATAAATAGTTACTATCCTGAAAGAAAATAATACCAAGAATGGGGAAAATCTCAAACATGTAATTGAATCACATTTTCCTAAAACACAGATTCCCATATATAATTACAAAGACACTGTTTAACTGACACACTGAAATTGTTGACGTGCACTAATTTGAAGACCCGCTTTGGAAAACATATTTGGAACAGCATTTCAGGCAAGAAATGAGGATCACCTGAACCAAGACTGTCACATGAGACAGAACCAAGGAAATGAGTTGAAGAGATATTTAGGATCCTGGCCAATCAGAAGACCAATATTGGGTAGTTAAGAGACTGTTTCTGTGGCTAAATAGCCTTGCTTTAGATCTTACCTGTCTTTATCTCTGCCCTTTATTACCTGCGTGACCTAACGTGCTTCTCTGGGCCTGTTTTCTTACTTTTAAAATGGAGGTGATAATGGCAACCACATAGGAGAAAGACTGTGGAGACTAAGTCAGACAATACAAGTAGACAACACAAGTTGTTAGAACAATGTGCTGTCCATACTCACTACTGTTCATCATTATTACATTCCACGGAGCTTGGTAATTCTCTAAAACGGGAAAATAAGGAAGAGGGAAGAGACAAAGATGATTCATAGATTGTAGAATCAGACAATCACAGTACTATTCACTAACAAGAATTCAGAGAAGGTAATAAAATAATTTCACAATTATGGGGGGCTCATTTTGAACATTCGAAGATTTAAGAATTGTCCAGAAGATAGGCAGAAACATCCTGCAAGTACCTGGAATCAAGGGGGGCTATCACAGCTGGAGACTATGGATATGTCTTTAATGTGAAGGTTGAATAAAAAGGCCTTTGTGATATACACAGGAAGAAAAGAAAAGGCATAAGGGCTGGGCACAGGCCTGGGATCCTTGGGAGACAAAGATGATAAGTGATCATCATAGGCACAAAAATATAGAGTTTGGGGCTGGAGATTTAGCTCAGTGGCTAAATCTCCAGTGCCTGCCTCCCAAGTGCAAGGCCCTGATTTCGAGCCTGGTAACCACATACAATGCTGGGCGTGGAGACTCACGCCCACCAGCCATCAATACCACATACCACAATGCCGGGTGTGGTGGCTCACGCCTGTAATCCCAGCACTCGGGAGGCAGAGGCAGGAGGATTGCTGTGTTCCAGGCTTGCCTGGGCTACATAGTGAGCTCAGGGCCAGCCTGAACTACAAAGCGAGACCCTGTCTCAAAAAAAAAAAAAAAAAAATATATATATATATAGAGAGAGAGAGAGAGAGAGAGTTTGTGATAGACAGTGTGAGTGAATGGCTTAGTCCTGACCCAGAGAACACTGGTAAGAATGTGTGAAAGCAGATGCATCTGTACACTGTTGAACATAAAGCTGAGAGCTCCAGTCTGGTGCTTTGGTTTTGTTTATAAAGAATAAGCGCAGCCATTTGCTGCTGAGGACAAAAAGTCAGTTGGGGCAGCTGATGACATCAGAGATTTCCATTCTCCAAGCCATGGTGAGGGCCTAGCACACAATTAAAAGTAAAAAACTAAGAGCACAAGTCAAAAACTTGCTTTTGCATTTTTTACAGCAATTTTTTTTCCCAATCTCCTGCATGAGGAAATAAGATAGATTGGTTCAGGATGGAAAATTTGAGGTTAAGACATGGCATGAAATATTTATAACTTGACTTCTGCCATAAAAATGTAGGAAACAATTTAAAATAGACCATATCAAGAGTTACCTGAAGGGTAGTGCTGCCCATGAGACATAATACCTGGACCTTACTCCTGTCCCTATTGTCTATTGAAAGATTTTAACCCCATGATAAAATATCTCACAGCATACACTGAAAAGCATTTCCTTGCATTTTTAAAAACTAATGAGAAGGAAGCTTGAATATGTTGATTAACATGTAAGTCAGTTACTGGAAAAGAAAAGCAAGGTTGAAAGGTTATTGTTTTAATATCTTTTTGGCTACTCTAAAAGATTAACTGATTATATAAAAAGCTATCAAGAACATGTCTTAGTCAAAGAAATATCATTCCAATACCTAAATTTTCATACTTAGAATACTAGTCTGGAAAATTTTATATCCCACCTATACATGGGTTAAAATTCTCATTCAGTGCATTACTCACATAACAGACATTTCAGAGTTCTTGCAGACAATTTATATAAATAAATACCTCTATGTTCAATTTTGTCATCAATTCATCTGTTGTAAGTAGCTTTAAATATAAATAGGCTATTTCTTCAATAATCATTTTATAAACAACTTACTAAACATTTTAATCATTACTCATAAAACATTATAGGATTACAATAAAGCTATCTGAGCGATAAGTATTTATTTTCACCCTTCCAAAGAATCAGAAAATACATGCTGGTGAGGCTGTGGGAAGAAAGGAACGCTTCTCCACTGCTGGTGGGATTGTAGACTTGTACAACCATTGTGGAGATCAGTGTGGAGATTCCTCAGAAAACTAGGACTAGAGGTTCCATTGGACCCTGCTATCCCCCTGCTAGGAATATACCCAAAGGAATTTTTTTAATCACACTGGAAAGGCAGATGTACATCCTTATTCATAGCAGCTCAGCCTGTGATAACCCAATCTTGGAAACAACCCAAATGCGCATCAACAACTAGAGACTGGATAAAGAAGATGTGTTTTATTTTTAAATGGAGTATTACTCTGCCATAAAGAATGACAAGATTCATTCACTTATGTGCAAATGGATACACCTGGAGGACACACTAACAAGTGAAATAAATAGATTACAGATATGCAAGTACCAGATCTTTTTTTGATATGAGCACCTGTAGAGGTAAATGAGTTCTAGAATGTATGATAGTTTATGTAAAATAGGCAATTTCCAAAGGGAATTTGGTGTGGGAATGTAATGAGGGGAAGGAATAAATGTGATTCTGAAAGAAAATAAAAGAGCATGTATATAGGGGGTTGGGGGGATATGGGTGGGTAGGGATGTGGGTAAAAAATGAGAATTAACTTGTGTCATATCCTGGTACAAATTTCCCAATGTTGTATGTGATTGTGAGCTGTATATAAAATGTACCAATAAAGAATTCAATTAAAAAATATATAGAAAATATGTTTAGGAGAACTGAGGGGTACCTCAGTGGCAGGGTGCTTTCTTAATGTGTATATACACACAAAAAAAAGTTGTAAAATGCAAACCAAAACTAGATACAGGTTTATTCTTACCCCGGTCAGAATGGTAATCATCAAAAATACAAAAATAATAAGTGCCAGAATGATGGAGGGTGCAGGAGACACTTTTGCATTCTGGTAGGAATATAAATTAGTGCTACAATGGAAATCAATAGGGAGATTCCTCAGAAAACTAAAAATAGAGCTACCATTTGATCTAGCTATACCACTCCTTGGTATACACCCAAATCAAGTCTAGACAGCATCTTATAAGGATACCTGTAGCATGTTCACCAGTGGCAGCTTAATTCACAATAGCCAAGATATGAAACCAGCCTAGATGCCCAAAGTTTAAAAAACATTTAACTGTTTGAATAGCATCCTGATGAGAAAACCTAACACATTAGGATACTTTTATACCTGTATATTTCTTAAGAGTAAGAATTTTTCTAACAAGATTTTAATAACTTACAAGCTTGGGACTGAGGCTGTAGTTCAGTGGTGGACCGCATTACTAACATGTCCAAAGTTGTGAATTCTATACCTCCTATCTCAAAAAACAAAAATTTTAGGAAATGTATCAATGAATGAGAAACAAAACAAATTGAAGCAAATGAGGGAAGTAAAAATGAAAATCATAAGGAAAGAATGTAAGAGTAGTAAGAATATTTTATAAATAAAATTTATAAGCCAAATTCTTTTTTTTTTTTTTTTTTTTTTTTTTTTTTTTTTTTT
>PVIC010054441.1:0-11540 GCA_004025085.1 Thryonomys swinderianus | reverse complement strand
TATAATCCCAGGACTCAGGAGGCAGAAGCAGGAGGATTGCTGAGTTCAAGGGCTGCCTGGGCTACATAGTGAGCTCAGGGCCAGTCTGAACTACAAAGTGAGACCTTGTCTGAAAATAAATAAATTAATTAATTTTTTAAAAAAGGAGGTGGATGGGGCCGGAGGGTTAGCTCAGTGGTTCCGGCGCCTGCCTCGCAAGCTCAAGGACCTGAGTTCGATCCCCGGTAACCACATATAATGCTGGGCGTGGAGACACGCCCAGCAACAATCAACACCGGATACCACAATGCCGGGGGTGGTGGCTCACGCCTGTAATCCCAGCACTCGGGAGGCAGAGACAGGAGGATTGCTGAGTTCGCGGTGGCTTGCCTGGGCACCATAGTGAGCTCAGGGCCAGCCTGAACTACAAAGCGAGACCCTGTCTCAAAAGCAAAAAAAAATAAAATAAAAAATAAAAATAAAAAAATAAAGACAAGGTGAGCTGTATATAAAATGTACCAAGCAGGAAGCTGTTTAGGAAAATAGTTCCTGAAGAAAAGAAAAACTTTCTAGCCCGGTGTGGTAGTTTTTGCTTGTAATCCAAGTTTCTCAGGAGGCTGAGGCAGGAAGACTGAAAGTTTGAGGCCATTTAGCAAGACCTTGTCTCAAAATAAAATTAGGAAATGGGGGACAGGGATTTCACTCAGTATTAGGAGGGCCTACCTAGCACACACAAAGCCTGGATTCAATCCCCAGCACCATCTCACACACACACACACACACACACACACACACACACACACACACACTGTTGTGTCCAAGTTTCTAGCCTGGGTAGCTGGTGGTATGTAATAGGATTGACAAAATGAGGAATGCAAAAGGGGAGACTGGTCTTAGAGGAGTGAGTTACCAGTGCCTGGGGGATAAAACACTCCTGACTTCTCTTCCCACCCTAGGAAGCCAGTGGGTCTTCTCTGAAAGAGAATGACTCTTCTAATTGGTTAAATTAGCAGATATTGGCTGGGCTTTCTCACCCTCTTCCTCTTGGCAGGAAGGGTGAGAGTCCTTTCCTAAGCCGCCCTGCCCTCTGGCTTCTCAAATGGTATGAGAGGAGTTTCAGACCATTTAGATACTGAAATGTGCAGGTGGGATTTACAGGTGTATTCTACGGTTCGCAACCAGATTGTATTTTAGATGTGAGGGTAGTCGCTGGAGAACACTGAGCAGAAAAATGAGTTGTTCTAATCCCCAAAGCCCTCTGCCTACTGAGACGCTCTTACTGTGAGCTTGGTGGAATGTGGTGGCCAGCACTGCAGCGCTGCATTGGCGCTCGGACCAGAGCTCAGCAGTACCTTGAACCCCTGATTAGCTACCATGGGTGCGGACATGAAGGGAGGGATCAAAGGCGGTCTAGAGTGGCCTGCAGCCTGTGTGGACAGAAGGGGATAGATGTGTGCAACTCACTGTGCTATATATACACGCTTGAAAATGGGTGTGATCAGCTCAGGGAAACATGGATTTGGGAGGTATTAGCTGCTACAGAAATCAATTATGGGAGTAGATAAAATCAACAAGACACAAAAAAAGAAGGCCAAAGAGGGAACCCTAGATCATTCTGCATTTGGACGTTTATAGAGGAAAAACCAGGCAAGAAGTCTAGGAAAACAACAACAACAAAAAAAACCAGGAGGGCTGGAGATTTAGCTGTGGTTCTGGTGCCGCCTCGCAAGAGCAAGGACCTGAGTTTGATCCCAGTAACCACATAAAACAATAATGGGCGTGGTGAGTAACGCCCACCAGTGATCAGTAGTACCACATGCCACAGTGCTGGGCTTGGTGGTTCACACCTGTCCACCCAGCACTCGGGAGGCAGAGGTAGGAGGATAGCTGAGTTGAGGTTTGCCTGGGCTACATAGTGAGCTCAGGGCCAGCCTGAACTACAAAGCGAGACCCTGTCTCAAAAAACCCCCCAAAAAACAAAACAAAACAGGAGAAAATGAAAAACTGAAGAAGTATGGGAAAGGAAGTAGTATGAGCAGATAGGAATGTTCACCCATGCTTACACTATGGGGCACAGCTGGACCACAGACTTTGTAAAATGGTGGCCTTCATATGATTAATTTCAGTAAAAAAGAACAGAAACAGCACATGATTACGTAGCATGGCAGTCACCCAGCAGATTGGAGAAGGGGCACAGCAGGTATTTTTCAGAAGAGGTCAAAGGGCCAGGGATCCACAGCTTAAGTGGCAAGGTTTACCACAGGTATATCCTTTTACTATGAAGGAAGGGAGGGCAGACCGCAGGTGCAGCGTGGCTGGAAGGTTTGGTGATGGGAAGAAGGGGTTAATTCTCAACTAATTGCATCTATTTTCCCATGACCCATGAAGACAAAAATCAACTGGGAAGAAAGGGAGTCAATTTCAGGGAAAAGATAGGAAATAATTTTTCTCAACAGTGATAAAAGTACGGTATCCTCCCAGCTTCCTAGGAGACTGTGACAGGGTGATCAGAAGTTTGAGGCCAGCCAAGAAAACTTACAAAACCCTACAATATGCCAGATACTGTGACAAGAAACTCCCTGCCTCTAAGAAAACACCCATTGATCAGATCAGATGTGATCAGATGCCCCGACAGATACTGACTGTAGAGACTTTCAGAAAAAGATCTAACTCTTTTTGGAGATCCTGTAATTGTGAGGCCTCCACTGCTAGCAGAGCTCTGAATTCCAGCAAAAAGTCTCTTACATGCATTTCTGACTTTTTTTGAGGTGAAATGATTTCTTTCTACTTTTTCTTTGGCATCTACCACAAGATGTTGGTTTTCCAACTTTTTTTTTGTGGTACCAGGGATTGAACTTGGGACTTTGCTTGCAAGGTGGGTAAGGGGCCAAGGAGCTAAATCCCTGGCCCTCTTTCTTTTTTTGAAACAGTGTTTCACCCTATAGCCCAGGTTGGCCTCTAACTCCTGCCAAAGCTTCCTGAATGCTGAGACAGTCATATAAAATTTTCTTGCCAACCAAATGATCTTCTGATGTTCCATTCCAGCACTATCAAGAAGCACAATTATCCAGCATCTCTTACATAAAATGTATAACATCTAGTGCTGTCTTGATTTCATAGGTGGCTAGAAACCACAAAGAAAGGAAATTAATCACCTTTCTACAAGCAGGTGGAAATAACCAGACTGCAAGGTGGAACCCAACAAATCCTCAAAATCACATTTGAACACACTAAAAATCATACAGGGTTTCTGGGATTGCTGGTGTGGTGGACCTATAGCCAAGGAAACAAAGAGGAGGGGAAGAGGTGTCAAACTGGTGTCATTTCAATTAGACCATATGGAAAGTATTCACATAGATGAGAGAAAGAAAAGGAAAAAGGATCAAAACGGGAAGTACCAAAGATAGGCAAAAGTGCCAAGGAGGGGGATGCTCAACTTAATAAAAGTCTCCAACTACACAGCAAAAAGCTATGGGACCTAGGTGAATATGGTGGCCTATAATCCCAGCACTGGGAGGCTGAAGGCAGAACCACTATGAGTTTGAGTCCAGCCTAGGCTACACAATGAGTCCATGGGCCAGCCTGAACTGCACAGTGAGACCCTGTCCAATACAAAAGAAAAAAAAATACCTTATAGGACCTAACCTAAGAAATTAAGGCTTTATTCATGAAGTACCTGCAAGTCATTAAAGACACTATAGTCCATCTGGACAAGTTGGTGCACACCTATAGTCCCAGCATTCTGGGAGGCTGAGGCAAACAGGAGCCCACCTGGGCATTTTAGTGGCATAGATTGTAAATGATAACAACAATAGGCCTGGGGAAGTAACCCAGTGTAGGTCCCAGGTTCAATCCTCAGTAACAAAGAAAACAAAAATAAAAAATATCGTAACCCAGAAAGGATGTGCTTTAGTCATGCGGCCAATGGCGAGAGAAGCCAGGCCCAGATTATTCTGTTAAACCATTTGTGGTGAATGATTTGATGTGAACAGCAGAGGTTGCAGTGCAAACCTTTGGGGTTTAATATATTAGTATTATGTGAGAAATCTCAGCTAATTATATAAAAGCATCCCAAATGCCCACATTTTCCCCCAACAGTTTGGAAAACTTTCCAGCGCCTGCCTCGCAAGCGCAAGGTCCTGGGTTCGATCCCCGGTAACCACATACAATGCTGGGCGTGGTGACTCACGCCCACCAACAATCAATACCACATACCACAGTGCCGGGTGTGGTGGCTCACGCCTGAAATCCCAGCACTCGGGAGGCAGAGACAGGCGGATTGCTGAGTTCGAGGCTACATAGGGAGCTCAGGGCCAGCCTGAACTACAAAGCGAGACCCTGTCTCCAAAAAAAAAAAAAAAAAAAAAAAAAAAAAAAAAAAAAAAAAAAAAAAAAAAAAAAAAAAAAAAAGAAAAGCAAAGAAAATAAAAAAAAAAGAAATGAATGATCGTACTGGATAAACTACCAAGGAATTCTAGGCACTGTCACCATTCATAGAACTCCGATGGTTTGTGGTTTTCCAAAGCAGAGCCAATTATTTCCTCAGCTGTCCCACAACTAGAATTCAGACAACATCCGGCACTTTTTAGGCCTATTTACTAATTGATAATCTGGGACCCACTAGCGCGCTTCCAGTAAAAATAGAGCAACCCTTCTAGAGCAGAGGCTTTTGTGAGCCTATAGAAACATCTGCCCCACGTTAAGGTGACGATGGTTCCTCTCTCGTTCCACACACCCAACAACCGCGAGCAGCACTCACCGCCCGGCGACAGTTCCAGCCGGGTCTCCGAAGTCCCCTCCCTACACCCAACGGCCCCGCGCCTGCCCCTACCCTCAGGTTAGCCCGGAGGCCCAGCCTCTTGGCCAAGTTCTGCAGGTCGCTGTATTTGAAGGAGTCCAGCTCCTCCGCGGAGGGGACGGTCATCTTGTTCTAGCACTCCCGAAGACCCAGGTATGAGAAGAGAAGTTCAAAACTCCGGCGCCACGGGGGCGTTAATCCAGAGGAACTATATAGTCAGTTTAAATAAAGAACGCAGCAACCTCCATTGGCTAAAAAAATTATTTGAGGGCGGGGTTTCTGACGTTGGCCAATAGAAAATCTGGTTCCGGGGGACTCTGTTGGACCCCATTTACCCATCAGTACGCAGGCGCCGAAAGGAGTGAGGCGGGTCTTCCAAAAGACCGCGCGGGACCGCCTATGGTTTACATTGGCCAATAAGGACCAACGAGCCCGCCGGGGCGGGGCCTGGAGCTTTTGAAACCTGGGAGCCTGCAGTCTGGGAGATGGCGGCTCGGCCGCTGAACCGTTCCTCGCAATCTGTGAGGCTGTCCCGGGGTAACTTTTGCGAAGGCGCCGAGACGACTGGCGAGCCATGCTTGACGACCTCTATGGAGTGGGATACGCAGGTGGTACAGGGGTCCTCGCCGATCGGCCCCACGGGTCTGAGAGCGGACAAGCAGCCCACTGTGCCGAGGCTGCCGTCGTGGCTGCAGCCCGAGAGGTGCGCCGTGTTCCAGTGCGCGCAGTGCCGCGCTGTGCTCGGCGACTCTGTGCACCTCGCCTGGAATTTGTCGCGGACCCTCGGAGCCGTGGTCTTCTCCAGTGAGTGGGCAGCGCCGGAGGTGGAGGAAGCCCCCCTACTCTCAGGGGACGAGGTGGGCGACCAGACGGCTGAAGGTTCTGAAGATCGCCCTGGGGACGCGAGGAAGTGTTTTGTTGCTTGTTTTCGGTATCGGAATCGAACCCGTGGCCTCGCACGCTCTGGGCTAGCTCTCTAACTCAGCTACGCCCCTTTTTCTTAATTTTTATTGCCCAATGAGTCTATTTAGGTTGGGGCTTCCTTTTCAAGCCTTAAATATTTGACCAGTGTTTTTCTTCCTAGAAGTCACAAGAAACGTCGTTTTGGAAGACCCTTTTCTGGTTGGCATAGAGGGTTTACTCAAGTGCAGGTACTGTACTTGTCAAGAACTCGAAGGAGGCTCTGGTCTTTGCTTAATGAGTTCTGGGAGTTCAGGAACCCGCTTGTTACCAGTGTTCCGTTTATTACTGCCATAAAATATATTTGAATGACAGGGTGCATCTTCAACCTATTTGACTATCCTGTAGGTGTTGCATTAGTGAAACAAAAAAGTTAAATTTGTATGTCTGTTTTCCTGAAATAAGACCTAAAGAAAATTAATCAGCCTTGAAAACCAGGTAACAGAAATGGCAGGTTTACCTGTCTGACAGAGTAGCCACTGAGCAGAATAGTGATGGAATTTGAAAATAACTTTCTTTGGCACCTGCCTCATAAGCGCAAGGTAAGGAGTTCAATCCCCAGTACCAAAATAAATAAATAACCTTGTTTCCCTGAGCTTCCATTGTGCTCAACAGAAGGTTTACTTAAATGAAATTTTCCTTATATTGATTATAAGGAAAGTGCATTCTTTTTTGTTATCATAAATTAAACAAAACATGAGTATCATGAAACTGTACACTACTGCTAAACTGGGATGTTTATCAATTTATGGCCAATCAGGTTTTATCTGTAATCATATTCCATACCAGTGAGGGTTTTTTTCATGCCACTGTTTGGTTTTTCTGTTTTTTGTTTTTAATTTTTTTGAGACAGGGTCTCACTTTGTGGTTCAGGCTGGCCCTGAGCTCACTATGTAGCTGGCCCAGGCAAGCCTTGAACTCACAGCAATCCTCCTGCCTCTGCCTCCTGAGTGCTGGGATTACACGCATGAGCCACTATGCCCAGCATTGCGGTATATGGTACCGTGATCAATCTCGGGACCTTGTGCTTGCAACACAGGTGGTGGAACCACTGAGCTAAATCTGGCCCAAGATTATTTCATTTTCATTCCTATTATAGTTTTTTCTTCCTGTAATTAAGTGATAGGAATACTTTCAGAGATTGGTTACTTTTTAGTTGTCCTGATTTTCTTTCTTACCCTTATTCTGCTTTTCCCACCCCAGCACCTACAACCGGTTATTCTGCAGTTCCTGTGGGATTTTGATTGGGTTCCATCTGTATTCCACACATGCTGCTCTGGCTGCCCTGAGAGGTTATTTCTGTCTTTACAGTGATAAGATGAGCTGGTGAGTAAAAACAGATATTATCAAATATGTTTTAGAAGATCTTCAGGAAAAGGCAAAGTATATGTACCAAAGAAAATCCTAAAGCCAGGTGTTGTCTTTTACAAGAAAGATAATGCAAGACTGGGGATTTAGTTCAAGTGGTACCACACCTACCTTGGAAGCACAAGGGCCCAAATTCAATCCTCAGTACTGCAAAAAAAATAGTATGTGACTATATTGAAACAGTTGGCTTTGAGATTTGGGTTCTTTTGTGTGTGTTCTGGTTTTGGGGAGGTTTTATGCTTTGAACAGTTAAGGTCCAGCACTTAGGAACAGGCACACACCTACTTTAGACAAAATCCATATTGCATTAGTAAGAAAAAAGTGAGGAACTGGCTGCACAACCAGCTCTATGTCACATTACTACAGACTGTGTGCAGGATGGAGTGAAGATTATTTTCATCAAGATTGAATAATTCAGGCCGGAGAATTAGCTCAGTGGTTCCAGCACCTGCCTCGCAAGTGCAAGGCCCTGAGTTCAATCACAGTACCATATACCGCAATGCTGGGCATGGTGGCTCATGCGTGTAATCCCAGCACTCAGGAGGCAGAGGCAGAAGGATTGCTGAGTTCGAGGCTTGCCTGGGCTACATAGTGAGCTCAGGGCCAGCCTGAACTACAAAGCTATGCCCTGTCTCAAAAAAAATAAAAAAAGATTGAATAATTCTACCCTTGTTTTACCCTTCATTTTGTCTTGGGATGATTTTGTCTTTGGGAAAGGGTAGGGTGAAACACTGTCTCTCAGATGATTTATTATGAATTTGTTTTCCAATAAAATCATCATGAATCTTAAATGGAACTTGGTAAAGAGGCAGGATTTGCTTAATATATGTGTGCTTTAGAGGGTAAGCTTGGTTCATTGATAGTTCTAACTGTAGTAAGGTGTCAATATTTTGTTTTCTCTCCAGCTATCTCTTAAAAACAAAAGCTGTGGTAAATGCATCTGAGTTGGAGATTCATGGTGAACCCTTGCTAGAAAAGATTACAGAGGTAAGATTCCTAATGGTGTCTGGTTGCTTTGAGACAACACATAGTGATTTGAGGAAGAAATGTGATAGATACGAGGATGTTCCTTTACATTTGGCTTGTTGAACCTTAGAGAATTTGTAACATGAGACAAAATACCTATATGAGATCTGATTCAGGAAAACAGAAAGCTGCTTAATACATTCTTGTACTCTCTCTTATGCTGGCAACTGACATTTCTCTGCATACAGCTAGTGTCCTTTTTTTTTTTTCCCCCAGCACTGAGGATTAAAGCCAGGGCCTTCACACAGAGCTGCATTATTTATTTGAGAGAGGGTCTCATTAAAACACTTAAGTTACCGGACAGGGCTCAGATTTGCCCTCCTACCTCAAGACTGCTGAGATTGCAGGCATGTGCATCTCGCATCTTATCTCTTCAGTTTTTGGCATTAGAATCAAACCCAAGGCTTTTTTAATGCCAGGCAAGTGCTCCACCACTGTGCCCCATTCCCAGCCCTTTTATATTGAGCTAGGGTCTTGCCAGGTTGCCCAGATTGGCCTCAATCTTGAAATCTTTCATTTTGTGACACGGTCTTGCTACGTAATTCATGCTGGTCTTGAATTCACTCTGTATCCCAGGCTGGCCTTAACCTTGGAGTTTTGTTTAGTCTCTTGAGTAGCTGGGATATATTTGTGTGCCAGGTTTAGGAGCTGTAATCTTTGAAAGTACCTTATTCTTATATGCCTCAGAGAAAAATAAGGAAAAGGATGGTTATGTTTTGATTTTAGTGTTGGGATTGAACCCAAGACCTTACACATGCTAAGCACATACTCTACCAACGAGGCCATTTCACCAGACAAGAATTCATTTGGTTTCTTTTTTTTCCCCCCCTGCTTATTTTTTTTGTTTGTGTTTTGAGAAAGGGTCTAGCTTTGTAGTGCAAGCTGGCCTTGAATTCACTGTGTAGACCAGGCTGGCCTCAAACTCATGGCAATTCTCCTGCCTTAGCCTCCCAGTGCTAAAATTACAGACATAAGTCACAATTGCCCATTTTAGGTTCGAGGCTTGGTTTTTAGTGTGTGTTTTGTTGTTTTTTAGACAGGGTCTCACTTTGTAGTTCAGGCTGGCACTGAGCTCACTATGTACCCCAGGCAAGCCTTGAAGTCAGCAATCCTCCTGCCTTTGCCTCCCGAGTGCTGGGATGACAGGTGTGAGTCACCACACACGGCACTGTGGTGTGTGGTACTGAGTGCTGGTGAGTTTGAGTCACGACGCCTGGTGTTGTGTTATGTGATTACTGGGGATCGAACCAGGGACCTTGCACTTGCTAGGCACGTGCCGGAACCACTGAGCTAAATCTCTGGCCCAAGTTGAGGCTTTTAATTGAAGCCTTTTTTGGATAATGAGATCTCCAGTGCTCCTAACAGGACTCTGTCCAATTGAATCTTCACCCTTAAGTTGAAAAAAAAATTTTTTTTTTGAGACAGGGTCTCGCTTTGTAGTTTAGGCTGGCTCTGAGCTCACTATGGATCCCAGGCAAGCCTCAAACTCAGCAATCCTCCTGTCTCTGCCTCCCGAGTGCTGGGATGACAGGCATGAGCCACCATGCCCAGCACTGTGGTATGTGATATTGATTGCTGGTGGGCGTGAGTCACCACACCCAACATTGTATGTGGTTGCCAGGGATTGAACTCAGGACCATGCGCTTGCAAGGCAGGCGTTGGAACCACTGAGCTAACCCTCTGGCTCCTATGTTGAAAATTTTGAACTTCATGCTTGTAGCTCCGACAAGCAGGGTAGCCAGAGCCCCGCAGGGTAGTCAGAACCATGCTGCTGATGATACTTTGTCCATGGAATTACTAAGGCATAAATTTATGACACCATGTACTGACCCAAGGGTTGGCAAGCTTCTTCAGTAAAGGATTAGCTGACAGATACTGGGAGCTTTGTGATTGAGATTTCATCTGTATGTACCACTCTGCCATTATTTTCATTCTTTTTTCTGCCATCCTATTGCAAATCCATGCATAAACAATATATAAAAACAATGTAGAGCCAGGAGTGGTGCTGCACACTTGTAATCCCAACACTCAGGAGACTGAGAGAAGAATGCTGTGAGTTCAAGGCTTGCCTGGGCTACATAGTGAGCTCAGGGCCAGCCTGAACTACAAAAGCGAGACCCTGTCTCAAAAAAAAAAGAAAAAAAGAAATGTATTCCTGATGTACTGACATCCCAGCTCCCAAGCTTGATATAATTGGTTTAAATTTGACATGGCATTACAACTAGCAAATTCAGAGTTGAGCATAAAGTACCCTAACATCTGTGTATTTCTCTTCCCAGCTGAAAGAGAAGATGATACTAACACACACTTGCTTGGATGCAGTAATGAAGACTCTGAGGAAGGGAACCCCTGACCAGTCCAAGCCAGAAAACTGATCCACAACCCAGGCTTGAGTATAGGCTTCAGGCCTCTGGCACCTGCAACCTCAGGGACTGTTTGTGATCTTTTTTTTTTCTTTTCTCTTTTTTGAGACAGGGTCTTGCTTTATAGTTCAGGCTGGCCTTGAGCTCACTATGGAGCCCAGGCAAGCCTCGAACTCAGCAATCCTCCTGCCTCTGCCTCCCAAGTGCTGGGATTACAGGCGTGAGCCACCATACCCAGTACTGTGGTATGTGGTGTTGATTGCTGTGAGCCACCACGCCCAGCATTGTATATGGTTATTGGAGATCACTTGCAAGGCAGGCCCCAGAACCACTGAGCTAAATCTCCAGGCCCTTTTTTTTCTTTTCTTGAGACAAGGTTTTACTGTAGCCCAGGCTGGCCTTGAACTCTCTTAATCCTCCTATCTCACCTCCCAAGTGGTGAAACTAGATGGCATGTGTTACCACATCTCCTTGTTTGGTCATTTCTTGGAAAAAAGAAATAGGCTTCAAGAATTTGGAGAGGAAATTAAAATCGTGGGAAGAAAATGGGTTATTACCACATTTACTTCTAGTATGATTTTCCAAAGATTTGGGAAGCTGTTCTTACTTAAGACATTAAGGAGTCTTCTACACGTTTCACAGCTATCTGCCTTGAGGACTTTTTCTGACTTACCAGCTTCCTAATGTCTATCTCTGAAAATATCTTAAATCTCATCTGAGCTGAAGATGTAGGATTGGACAGAAAATAGAGTTGGACTTAATGCTTAGTTGCTCTTAACATGGAAGGACTGTTGTATGAATACTGATGAATCTTTAATGTAAAATATACATATATAATATCCTATCAACATTTAATAAACTGACTATAATAATATACGGTTTGTCTCTTCTTTTTCATCACTAACGTGCATCCCTTGCCTTTTTTATTTTTTGGAACAGGGTCTTGCTGTATTCTCAGGCTGGCCTCAAACTTGTGATCCTCACATCTTGGCCTCCCTAGTAGCTAGGATTATGGGGTTTGTACCAAAGCATTTGGCTCCCCTTCT
>PVIC010054440.1:0-11543 GCA_004025085.1 Thryonomys swinderianus | reverse complement strand
TTTTTTTTTTTTTTTTTTTGCGGTACCAGGGATATAAAATTAGTCATTTTTTTTTCCTTTTTTTGAGACAGGGTCTCGCTTTGTAGTTCAGGCTGGATCTGAGCTCACTATGTAGTCCAGGCAAGCTTCGAACTCAGCAATCTTCCTGTCTCTGCCTCCCGAGTGCTGGGATTACAGGCGTGAGCCACCACGCCTGGCACTGTAGTATGTGGTATTGATTGCTGGTGGGTGTGAGTCTCCACGCCCAGCATTGTATGTGGTTTCCGGGGATTGAACGCAGGACCTTGCGCTTGCGAGGCAGGCGCCGGAACCACTGAGCTAACCCTCCGGCCCGAAAATTAGTCATTTTAAGTTGACTAACAGCAAGTGATGCTACGGAGCCTAGCTGTATTTCCTTTGGGAACAATTTTTCATCTTATACAGACATTTTGCTTCTGTGGTGTTATAACCTACTGAAAGTTAAGTGAGTTATCACTACTCCAAAGTCCTGTGTTGGTCTCTTAAAAAGAACCTCAGGGTGAGAAAAGAAAATGCCACACCACAAGGGTAGTAATTTATTGTGTTCAAGTGTTTATTTTGTCCTTTCAGTCTCCTGTCCCATCTCTGTCCCACCAACATGGTCCTTAACTGTGTCAGCTCTATTTGGAATCATGATCCACCCATGAGTTTTTCTGCTATAAACAGCAAAGCAGAAGCAATGGGAGCCTCCTATCTATCCTTAACAGGCACCGAGGACAATGCTGCCGAGAGGGCCATGCACCCTACTTCCCTTCCCTTATCAGAAGAACAGAGGATTACAAAAGCCACACTGCACAGTAATGGCATATGGTGCCAGCCGTGAGCTTTTCAGAACTGTGGGACGCTCTCCACATCTTCTTTTTTAAATGCCAGGCTGACATCTCATTCCCTCTGTTCCAATTTAAGGCAGCACTTTCTACATCATGGTCTCAGACAGAAAGAGCCAGAGGCAGTTACGGTTATCATCTTTTATAACCTACTGAAAGTTAAGTGAGTTATCACTACTCCAAGCCTTACCTGAACCTCCGCATGCCAAGGTGCACTGTGCCTGAATGAGGTCACACCTGCTGCGCATGAAACTTGTATATCAGATGGGAGCAGGTTGGAGAGGCGTGGCCTGAGGCCTTGGGAGCTTATTCAGCAACCTCAGGCATGTTAGCAGAGGCCTCCCTGATGGCTGGCTGTGCTGCAGGCACCTGCTGAGCCCCAGTATTAGTGGCATCGGTGCTCAAGGCCTCAGTATCCTGCTCAGCCAAGATGAAATCAGCCTTCTATCAGTGAAGATATTTCATAGGCTGGGCCATATGACAGTCATTCCTGCTTGTACTGGCTTTCCAGTGTGTGTTTAGCATGGTAGTACATGGCAATTCTTTTTTTTTTTTTTTTTGAGACAGGGTCTCACTTTGTAGTTCAGACTGGCCCTGAGATCACTATGAGCCCAGGCAAGCCTTGAACTCAGCAATCCTCCTGTCTCTGCCTCCCAAGTGCTGGGATTACAAGCATGAGCCACCACTCCCAGCAGCAATTTTTTATGTGACTTTATTTTGGGATGTTTCTCTTCTTTGGGATATGACATAGGATTGAAAATTACAGTGGGTATTTACATTTAAAAAAATGTTCTTACCATAAAAGGCATATTGCCATGAATCATCCTCTAAATTCTCCCCCTCTTCAAACATGTTTACCTATTGTTCTTGCTGCTTTCCTTCCTTTCCTTTATTTTTAAAGTCAGGATCTTGCTATTCCAGGCTGGCCTTGAACTCATTATGCAGCCCAGGCTGGCCTCAAACTCACAATGATCCTCTTGCCTGGGTAGCAGCTCTGGGATTCCAGGTCCTGGAAAGAAAGATGGGTGTCACCATGCCCTCCTGTATTCTCGTCACTTTCTGAGGTAATCCTGGAAGTCCTCTTTTGTGGGTATTTTTGCAAGATGTGCTAAAAAATATAATGCATGCTAGTGCTATGGACATCCAACAGAGTCAAAACATTGTAAAAACATTGTAGTGTGTCTCTATTCACATGTAACTGGCACCATGTAACTTCTGGCTCTTCCTCAAAATCAAAATGGCCATGATAAGTAAATGTTTTGAATTGATTCAAGACTGCAAGTCAGCCACCACAGCTGAACTGAAGGTGATTGTGAGTGAGGACTTCCACTACTGCTTCAGAAAGTAGCAAGAAGGATGGCATAAGCATGGCTGACATGTTGCGAAGTATTTTGAGAGGAATTAATAATAGTATGTCTTTTATTGTAGTACATTTATAAAAATTTGAATTTTCATTGTATATTTTGAGCACCCCTTATGGTTCACCCTTTATTCCCTTTGTGATAGCCTTGGCATCTGTGAGTGGCTGATGAGGCTAAACAAGTCTTGTCCAAGAGCACAGAGACCTGGCACAGTTGCCTTTCCCTGGCTCCTTTGGGTCAGCCAGTTCAGGCCTCCAGGATAGACATTTGTTGAAAGAACAGAACCAATTCGAGTTAGCCTCAGGACTTTCTAAGTTTCTTCTATTTCTTTAACACACACGTTTATACATGCATATGTAAATACGCATGTACATGTAAATAAACATGTTGAACAATATACATATGTGAAATGTGTGTAGCATAAACATATCCTGTATGGAAGATGGTGCTGCCACAGACACACACAGGTTCTCTTCACCCGCCTCTGTTCATATGGTTAGGAGCAGTTCCAGCCTCATAGTGCACAGAGTGTGACATTTTAGCTCCCCAGGTTAAGGAAACTCAGTCTCCACTATGGCTTTTCGTCCTGACACTGCCTCTACTTCAGCCTGCAACACCTCACAGTCCTGGATGACTTGTCCCCATTTAATCTCGAAACATTGTAACCCTTGTTCTGGCCTTTGCTCACCTCTTACCTAGTCCCACCTCATTCACTGTACTGAGCTGCACTGGGAAATAGAGTACAGTGTGCTCTGAGCTTTGAGGAGTCCTAGAAGGAGTCCTCTGTGGATGCTGAGGGCTGGCTGCGATTCAGGATTCGACAGGAGATGTGGAGGCAGAACCAAATTGTGAAGTCATAATTTAAAAAAAAACAAAAAAACCCCATCTTTGTTGGATGGCTCAGTTCTCCCTTCCTCGTCAAGGTGGGAGGGCATAATATGCCCCTCTTGTGGGACCATTTTGGGTCACTGGGGCTTAATTACTTGCCCCAGCACTAGCAGAGGTGTGCTGGTTCAGCTGCACAATGCCTTCTAATTTGTAAATGTTTTTCTTGGTGACCTTGTGAGCCAGTGAAGACCATGGACAAGCTGGCTGCTCTGACTTAAAACAAACAAACAAACAAAAAAAACCTCTTTATTCCCCCAGTGTAAATCTGCCTTCTCTTACTCCCGTTTCTGTTTTCCTGCAGTTAACAAATCCTTATATAATACTTATGACATTTCTAAGCATTTTTCCAACATTGAGCAGTTTGTCCTTTGTAGTCACAGGCTGTGTCACTACTATTATCGGTCCCACTGTCAGAAGAGAACATGAGGCACAAGCCCTCGTAGGTCTCAGAGCTGCATATGAGGTCAGGCTTTGAACTGCTTCCCAAACCTGATGTGACATAGACACTTGCTGAAACCCAAGAGAATCTCTCTCCCTGGAAATTTATTTTGCAGAAATAAATAATATTTTTACTTTTTCTTCATATAACCATTTGATGACTCAAGACTTTAAAACTGCTCTTAGCCTTGTCTACTCCCTGCTAAGGAGTGACACAGAATAGGACTCAGCAGCCCTATGGGTCAGAAACACGACTCCTCTCATGGTCCTGATTTTCTCCAGAACTTCTGAGTGAGTATGTCCTAATATTTTTAGTATGAGACTCTTATTTAAAGTTGTGGTGATAGGAAATCATAGATATACAGGGTTAGAATTGTGGGTTTGGTATCCATGTGTTGGGGAGAGTCATGTGAACCATCTGCACCTGTATCGGCCAGCTTCCTACCACTGTAACAAACCTCTAAGTTGATCAACTTATAAGGAAGAGCCTCATATGGTCTAGCATCAGTCAGACCCATAACTTTAGGTTTCAATTCAGGGTAGCACATACGGCAGGAGCAGGTGGTAGAGAAAAGCTACTCACATTATGACAGGAAGACCAAAGAAAGAGGAAGAGACTGGGATCTCTCCCCATCACCCAAAGACCTCCCTAACACTTAAAGTTTTCATCACATCCCTGGGATAAAGTTTGAACATGTTCCTCTTTGAGGGACATTCTAGAACCAACTATAGTCCCTTCTAAACAAAATGGAATTTCATACACCATAGGGTACTTGGTGCATTGCATTATATGTGTGAAGCAGTGTTCACCCAGCTGTAGAATGTACCTATTGTGCCAATTCTACCGGAACCATAAGATGGCCTCAGCACTTGTCTGCAGTTCCCTCCCTCAGTCAGCCTAGTGGGTAGAGCATAGTTGCTCTCTCTTCCTCGTTGGTCTTGGGAGTGGACAGAAAAGAAGGCAGTCTTCTGGGAGGGTAGAGTGAGCACAACCACCCTGTGGGTAAGAACCCTGTGGAGCTGCTCAGTTACCTAGGACTAGAGAGAGCAGGGTGACCTTGGCATCTGCTCCAGCAGGTGGACCTGAGTGGCTCCAGGCCAGCTTCAGCATGAGAAGCAGCTTTTTCTGCCAGGGGTTCACAAATGCCAGGTAGAGACTGTAGTAAGTGCCCCGGGGGCTGAGGATGCTGTTTCTGTTCTCTCTCTCTCTTTGCCTATCTCTGTCTCTGTCTCTGTCTGTCTCTCTCAGTGCCCTGGTGGATGCTAAAAGACATCATGTGAAGGTAATTGCAGTAGGATACAAATGTGGAGGGTAGAAACAGGCTGTGGGAGACAGAACTCTATTGTTCTGAGGTGCCTCTAGTCTCAGCTGCTCTTTGTGCAGCCAGATCATCTATTTCCAAGGTTCATGTCATGTATTTTAGTTATTTTTCTCATTGCTGAGACAAAAATACCTGATACCTAAAGTTAAAAGAGGAAAGGTTTATTTAGCTCACAGTGTTTTAGAAGTTTTGGTTTGTAGTTGGCTTGGCTCCAAGGCAGGATGATATCACAGAGGAGGAGCAGTGGTTACAGCCCCCAGTTCATGGTGAGCAGATGTCAGGAAGGCAGCAAAGAAGCAATGAAGAAGCAAGCAGCAAGTGACCATAGCACCTTCCTTCTGTCCCATATATTCTGTCCAGGCACCCTGGTTTTAGGGTAAGTAACACTTGCACTCAGGAGGGTCTTGCCATTTTCCACTCTCAGAACTATGCGAAACCAATCAGTGAACTAACTGAGCAATTACACACCCTTAATCCCAACATCACACACTCTAGATCCAAGACCCGAGAAAACCCTCACCTATCACTGTATGAGGCTTTAGGGGGACATCTAGACATGAGCTATAACAGTCCAGATGGGACAGATTGTGGTTTTGTAGTGATAGATACATAATCAACAGCAGAATCTCAGCACAGCCAGTTCTCCCCACTAGGGTCAGCAGGGTTCTCTGAGAGGCCCCCATGGTGGGCTTTCCTTCACAGCTTCACTGTGCCCACCTAAAAGCTCTAATGCATTAGGCTTCCTTGATTCCATCGTGTCACTGGAGAGGCAACTCTTCATTGTCTGGATGGAGACGATGGTTCATTTCCACCTTTGTTCCTGCTTGGGAGCCCATGTGGTCTCCTTGATCCACTTACCTTAGGTGGAACAACCTGTTGTTGTCCTTGACAGAGGTCTGTTCCTGTCTATGGGAACTGGCACAGAGACACATTCTAGGTGCAGTGGAGGAAGACATATGATGATGCCTTCAGGCTGAGCTCAGTGGCTGATGGCAGCAAGAGGCAGATGCTTCCTGTGTAGTGGTGGTTATTTATTTCTTAGTCCTTTGTGATCATTTTGCTTCTGATGCTGGGGATGGATACCCAGGGGACAATGGCAATTCCTTTACAGCAGTAACCAACAGTGAGAGCTGTTTTTCAGAATAGTTTTTAAAAACACAGTTGGAGACGAATAGGCCAAGGTTGTTATGATGATCTCCTGTGGCATAAAATAAAAGGTGCCTGCTTGCTGTAGTTACCATGACAACATCCAGTCCACAGACACACAACCACCTGCGATTATATTCCATTAAGAATAAAGGTTTCTGTTGCAAAGCTCCTGATCTGACATGGCCACTCTTTACCCAGAGATCAAAGACCCAGTCTGTTTTACTAATGCATGTTCAAAGGCACTATGTCCTGGATAATTACCTTTTCATTCTCATTGGAATCAAATTGCATTTAGGATAACTCAAAATAAAATTAATAAAAATTACTGAATTTAGGTCAAAGATTATTCAGATCTGCCTCTCTCCATTTCTCCCACCCAGTTCTACTCTTCTCTTTCACCAACTCAGCCTTGAGCCTAGAAGTAGTAAAAGAGCTGCCAGGAAGCAGGCTGTTTGCCGAGAATGTGGCAAACTGGGGTGCAGGAAAGACAGTCCCCTGGTAGAACTGTTGTGTTCCTGTGTTCCTCTGAGCTACACAAGCTCCCCGTTCCCAGGAAGGGCAGGACAGAACTCAAAGTCTTCGTAGCCTACGTCCAGCCAAGGGAGGGATCGCTACCTGGCAGCTATCCTAACCATGGATTTTAAGCACAGTTTTGGTGCATTTAGCTTTGAAGTTGTTGAGACATTTCTTGTGAAACTCAGGATTTCTTATTTGGTATATGCTTTGAGAAGCAGATGTTCAAACAATTTCCTAAGAGGCCCTTAGTTTTATTCTGTGCGTAAACCTGAGAAAATGTTTGTGCACCAAAATAAGCCCACTGTTCTCTCTCCATTAAATAACCATTCCCAGGTGACACTGACAGAGGCCAAGCTGTGACCATGTCCACACATGAGCTAAGGTCTTTCCTGAGGGTTTGAATGGGCTACAGAGCTTGTGAAAACAAACTTGCCCTGTGTATTCTCACATCCTTGAAACAATTCCAGAGCTTCAACACTACACACATGCACTAAAAATTCAGTCAAAATCATTTTAAGTCTCAGTCAGCCCTGAATACTACATAACATAATGAAAACAGAATGTTCATGAAGGCCCATAAATGTCCAGATCTCATGGGATATTTTATATTGTTACCTTCAACACTAAGAAATACCCTGCAGTGTTTCAACATCTCTTTCAACAGTTTTTCCAATTCTACCACCCTGGCCACTGTAAATGGACAGCCTGGGTTAAGGCCACATCTTCAGTAGGAGCTTTGCCTCCAAGGAGTGAACAGATCTGAGAAGGCGCCACCATGATGTTCCCAAACATGCTCCCTCCTGTATGGATGGTTCAACAGGAACATGGTCCAGACAGAACTTTTCGGAGGGGTGAAGTGTGGGCTAATCTCAGGGGAAAGGAATAGAACCAGAATTGGTTCTAAGTTTCTTGTGGTGGGACAAGGGGAGAAGTCAGGACTGAGATGGACAGAGACAACCTAGGCTCTGGAACAAACAGGTAACACGTGTGTGAGACTAGAAAGACCAGTAGTGTTATCAGTTTTCCTGTTACCGCTTAGTGCCAGCTGGCAGCGTCACCTTCCTGGGTGATGTGATCTGCTGTAGGACTCAAGTGGTGTGCCTACACACATGTGTCTATGTGTTAAAGACTCTGAAGGGAAGGGTCCTGTGAACAGATATTGTTATCCCTGCACAGTCACATTAGTTGATCTACCTAAAACAAATCAGAAGCATTTTATTTCCCCTTCCTCCTACAAGTGTTTCATCCTGTGAGTTGAAACAACACAGAAAGGAGAGAAGAAGGCATCATTTCACACACCTCTGAAGCAGGCTGTCATCCTGGCCTGGGACAGAGGGACAGGTGCTCTGTGGAGTGGACCATGGCCTGCCACTTGGAGTGTTTTTGACAGTTTTCTGACATTTAACTAGCTCCACAGGAGGCTCTAGCTCTGTCAGTCTCTCCCAGATGTTGTGTTAAAGTCTATTCAGATGCAGAGCAGCATAAATAAGTCAGCATTTAGAGGCTCTGCCAGCCTGGAGGAGGATTTCTCTCTGGCTCTTTCTTCCCCGGGTTCTCAGGGCACCGTGTGTGGCTACTGCCTACTAGGTAGAGGCTTCCTTTGAGTGGTATCTGCGGCTGCAGAAGAGGACAAGGGGGAGGGAAGGAAAATGTGCCCAGCTCCGCTGCCTGGTGACGTGTGGGGCTCAGTGCTGAATGAGGTGATAAAAGGAGAGACGTCCACACAGTGGGCAGATGGAAACCGCCTGGCCCCCACAGTGAGCGATGATCAGGCTGCCTCACAGGACACTGCAGAAACTGTTTCTCAGAAAGGTAAGGAGAGCGTTCTGCTGGAGTAGGGACTCCCGGGGCATGGGATGGTCTTAGTCATTGTGGGGCATCACTATGTAATACAGGAGCTTGGTCAGTGAGGATAAGGAAGGAGATAAGTTGTTTTCCAAGGTAGAATGAAACTTCACACATCAGTAGTGCAGAGGTGGCCTAGAATCAGGGTCTCAGGTTGGTACAGAAGCAGCTGGTGTCTCTGATTCAAGTTCTCTCTGGTGTTTAATTTCTCTTGCTTTTGTAGGTGTGTCAGAGCCAGGCAGATTTAATGTTCTTCTCAAGTGTATTTCCACGACTGAAGGCAGGAGTACCAGACATTTTCTGCCCCGTTAGATAAAAAGGAAGGAAAAGATGACAGAGGTAATATTAAAAAGTCACTGAAGGATAAAGTTTTAGGTGAGGAAAATCAATCAAGATCTGGCAGTTCACCATTAAATAATGTTTTTTGTTTTTAAAAAACATTTATTATTGGAGCAATATATGTATAACATCAAATGTAGCCATGTCTGTGTGTGCAATTTAGTGTCATTAGGCACATCTGCATGGCTGTGTGGCAGTGACAGCCATCTCCGTCACCCCACAATGACATTTGACACTGACTTCCCATTCCTTATACCCCCCAAACCAATATTGAGTGTGATCATGATGTGTATATATAATGTGCCAATAAAGATAAAAATAAACTAAAAAAACTTGATCACCTTAAATTAAATAACACAAAGACATTTATAGTAAACTGTAATGAGCATACATCTAATTACCACCCTAACCAGGTCATGATGAACAGCTCCTACACCCCATTTGTTGGACATATTACAGAAATTATTTTTAACTTTACCGTATTTGTATGGGTCTTTTCAAAAAGGTCAAGTATCAAATATACCTTTTAAAATCACTGAAACACTCATAGAAATATTATTTATGAGTCCTGATATTTTTATCCTAATATTATTTGAAAATAATATTAGAAAATCCTTGAGTTTCTATGTCCTCATAATTTTTTAGTGGGACAAACAATGCCCTGATCTTCTTGTGTTAGTACAGAGTAAGTGAGTATATGCTTTGTTATGTGGATTTGTGGTGCATGTTCTTATATTTATAGGTCTTTGTCCATGAAAGTAAGTTTTAAGATCAACTTGTATTTTGTTTTGAAAATGGTTCTAAAATAATATTTTTCCTATATAAGATGAATGAAAGTTGTTTCAATATTCTCTTGGGATAAAGAATACTGAAACATACAGGTACACAAAATATAAAGTGAATACATTTTTTAAAATGTGTTACAGTAGAAGACACATTTCCATTAATCCCCTCTCAAAATACTCTCCTCCCTTATGAGGTGTGATAAGGAAACGTGCCAGATCCAGATGCCCAGGTGCCATGCAGCAGAAAGGCAGATTTGTAAAACACCATAGCGTGTCCTTGCCCATCTTACCTACTGGATCTGGCACCATGTACCTTCTGGCTTTTCTCCAAAGTAAAAATTATCATGCAGTGTGAATATTGTGAACCAAGTAAGGACATCAGTGAACTCATGGCAGCTTAACAGAAGACATTCACAGAAGAGTCCTGAAACCGCCTTAGAAAGTGGCAAGAGGGATAAGTGTGTTCTCAGTGAGGGGGTTATTAGAAAGTCACCAGTGAAAATGTGCCTTTTATCATAAAAATATTTGTCATAGTTTTTGGTTGCACCTTGTAAGTAGCACGGCTGCCACAGGAAACACACATCCAGCAGCACAAGCCCAGCCCCACATCTGGCTCCTCCTGAGCTCTGTCCCCAGTCAGCCTCTCTTGGGCACCTTCACATGTGGGTTTTGCTTGATTTAAATGAATATCACATCTATGGATTATTTCTTTATCGACACTCCACCCTTTCCTCAAAGATTAGGACAAAGTTAGACATATTCAGTATGAAACTAAAAAAAAGAAAGGTGCCTGGACTGAAGTGAAGGATGTGAAGTAGAAAAATAAACCCGAAGCTGGCTGAGGTTGACACTTCCTGAGGGGCAGACACAGACCAGGAGGCGGGGGGAGGGCACACAAAAAACAAGCAAACAACAAGCAGTTGCCCTAGTTTTGAGGCGAATACATCAATTTTTATTTCTAAGCCCTGGGAGAATACGGCACAAATCGAACACTAAATACTAAAAAGACATGAACAGTGAATGGCTTTACCCAGAGCTCTCTGCTAAGTGCAGTGCATCTGTTAGTGACTTTTTTTTTTCTTTTTCTGCTATGACCTGTATCTTAGTCTGAGAGAATAAGTAAAAAATACAAAGTAGGAAAAGATTTCTCTCAGGAATCAGCCCTGTTCTGTCCATTGAACGGTCCCTGGGAGGCCTGTCTTCGCAGGGACCCACTGGAACCTCTGTAGCTGTGAAACTACCTCAGACGGTGCATGGAGCTTTCCTGCTGGGAGTGTGACACGTTGTGAGAATTAAGTGGTCCCGTGTTCCAGCTCTGAGGCAAGTACAGGAATATAAATTTTCTGTGTTGCCAGTTACAAGGGGGGTCATATAATTTGGGGAGTGGAAACAGTCTTAGAAATTATCTGGTCCATTTTATAGATGAAGACTGAGTCCTGGGAGGTTGCTATGCCCTACCCCTCATGGACAACCTGTGCAGTAGTGTAGGCCTGAAACCCAGCTCTGGTCTCTCAGTTCAGTGGTTTCTCGGTCATAGCAGAATGGTCAGACGTGGGAGGGGAGTTCAGAAGCCTGGCTTTGGAAAGGGCCCTAACTCCCTGTTCAGTCGGAGGCTCTGACTCTGACTTGCTGACTAAAGGGTGGCACTTCCCTGGTTTCATTTGTTCCCACAAGCCCAAGAACTGGCCTTTCCTATTCAAGCCAGGGCCTCCGCTGCTGCCCTGCATTCTGGGCACCCATCACCCAAAGCCAGGTCCCACACAGCTGTGCGGGCCTCTGTGTAGTAGCGCCTACTGAGGCCATGCAGACTGGCCAGTCAGCTGCCCACTCAGCTCGCTGTCCCCCCTCAGGGAACACACCGAAGGCTCCCCTGTGTTCTCTCCTACCACTCTGCCCCACTCGCCGGGTGGCCCAATGGCCCTGCATGGCATGGCATGGCGTGGTGTGTCCTTCTGGGACCTGTGAGCTGTCTGCTCCTCATGTGTCAGCCTGCTGCTCCTAAGCAGTCATTAAACATGTACTGTTTCAACACTCCAAGTTTTCTTTTTTTTTTTT
>PVIC010054439.1:0-11543 GCA_004025085.1 Thryonomys swinderianus | reverse complement strand
TGCTTTTTGGAGACAGGGTCTTGCTTTGTAGTTCAGGCTGGCCCTGAGCTCACTATGGTGCCCAGGCAAGCCGCCGCGAACTCAGCAATCCTCCTGTCTCTGCCTCCCGAGTGCTGGGATTACAGGTGTGAGCCACCACACCCAGCATTCTATGTGGGAACCAGGGATCAAACTCAGGTCCTTACGCTTGCGAGGCAGGCGCCGGAACCACTGAGCTAACCCTCCGGCCCTTTCTTATTGTTTTTAATTTCAATACATTGCTTCAGGAAGTTGGCCTCATAACTGTGATTCTCCTACCTCAGATCCTAAATAGCTGGAATTATAGCTGTGTACCACCATGGCAACAGATTTTTTACCCCGACCTAACTAATACTGTCCCTAAAAGCCTAACATACACCTTTCTGTAGCATTTTGTGCAAGTTTCTCTTCCCACTTCACATTCTATTCCCTATTTTCTGACAAATAAGAACTATGGACCCTGTCAGTCAACTTTGCAATAATGCAATTAATGAAAAAGCAGCAAAACCAACTAAAATGTACAATAAAGGAGATTGGAGACTCATATTAATAGACTCAAAGCATCAAACATTTCTAAGATATTGTTTGTTAAGCACTAGGAACTGGATGCATTCTACCCTACTTTATAGTAAGGACACTCTATTGATTTCTTTTAAATTGTACTTCAGGAGAGTAAGGAAAACATTAACATTAGTTATATCTAATGAGGATGAAAACCAATAGGTTAAAGAAGTATTCTTAATGAGGTAAAGACCAAAAATAGGATGAGGAAAATCAGGAAATTGACAGGCAGAGATGGTATGAGGAAGATAAAGATTGGTGAGTTGGAGATTCACCTGATACTTTTGTGAGGATGTTAGGGTTTTTGCTATTCACCTTTACAAGCCAATTTAAAAACTCTCAGTAGGGGGACCGGAGGGTTAGCTCAGTGTTTCCGGCGCCTGCCTCGCAAGCGCAAGGTCCTGAGTTCAGTCCCCCGTAACCACATACAATGCTGGGCGTGGAGACTCACGCCCACCAGCAATCAATACTACATACCACAGTGCCGGGCGTGGTGGCTCACGCCTGTAATCCCAGCACTTGGGAGGCAGAGACAGGAGGATTGCTAAATTCGAGGCTTGCCTGGACTACATAGTGAGCTCAGAGCCAGCCTGAACTACAAAGCAAGACCCTGTCTCAAAAATAAAAATTCTCAGTAGGCTTTACAACCACATATCATGCAAGTATTTTCAAAATCTTGGTGTTTAATTTCTACATAACCCTAGCCTTCCCATTGCTAAGCACAGCACCTGACATCCACAACTTAAAGAGATTAAATTTGGCTCAAGTTTTAAGAAGATTCAGTCCATGGTGAGCTGGCTCCAAGGCAGAAACACCATGGAAGAAGGACACAATAGAGCAAAACTACGTAGTTCATGGCAGCAGCCAGGAGGCAAAACAGGGGGCAGTGCCAGAGAGGAAGAGACAAGGGACCAGACATAGTATCCAAGGTCACACCTCCATGACCCACCTAGACACATTCAGGAGTGTGCCACACCAGTCCTCTGCATGGCTCCTAAGCAAATGAACTTAACATAGTCAAACATATCAACAGAACCTACTTAGTAAACCAAGCTTGATTATTCTCTGTAGTAAATAAAACAATGACAAATATCAAAAGCACAGGAATATGTGCCATTTTTAAAAATTAATTTTTGTGCTTCAAAGGATATCATAAAAAAGAAAAAACAACCCACAGGATAAGAGAAAAAATTTTGCAAATTACATTTTTCATAAGGGACTTATAGTTATCAAACACCATAACTGCAAAACAAAAAGATAAGTAACTCAATTTAAAATGGCTAATGGATATTAAACAGATATCACTCTAAAATGTTCAAATAGCCTATAACATAACAAGCTGCTTGGCATTACAGATCAATAAGAAATGCAAATCAAAACAATAAGATACTACTGCATACATACCAGGACAGCTAAAATGAAAAGTCAAATGATAACAAGTATTAGTAAGGATGTAGAGAAACTAGAACTCTTATACATTGCTGATAGTACTGTAAAATGGTACATTTATTCAGATAAATATGTTGGTAGTTTTTTAAACACTTAAAGTTGTCATTGTCTAGCAATTTCACTTAGACACACAGCCAAGTGAATTTAAAACATATGCTGCTCAAAAACTTATACAATGAATGTTTGTAGCAGCATCATTCATAATTGCCAAAGAATACACACAATTTAAATGTTCTAATTTATTAATTTAAATGAACTAATACACAGGTAAGCAAAACATGGCATTTCCATACAATGGAACATATTTGACCATAAAAAGAAATGAAGTACTAGGTCTGTGGCAGAGAAAAAAGGAAGTAGTGATACATGCTGTAACAACATGGATGAACCCTAAATGTATCATGTTAAGTGAAAGAACCCAGGTATTTATATAGATTTTGTTGTTTGTATATTTGTTGTTTTGGTGCTAGGGCTCATTCCAGGGCTTCATATACTATTGAAGTACAACCCTAGTCCACTAGATATTTTAGAACATCACGTGTGGTAGAAAATGTCCAAAATAGGTAAACCCAGAGTCAGAAAGTATATTAGTGTTGACAGGAGCTGGGCTAGGAAGGAATAAGTAGTAGCTGCTAATGAGCATAGTTTCTTTTGGGGCTGATACCAATTGTTGCACAATTTTGTGAAAAAATTGAAAACCACTGAATTGTTCATTTAAAAGGTTGAATTCTATAGTGTGAGAAGTACGTATCAATAAGCTTTCACTTTTAAAAATGTCTGGACCTCAGATTCCCATAATCTGTCTTGGTGCATTTAATGTGGATATCTTTCTCTAGAATTCAGTTTATATGTTACTTTTTAGGTTTTAGATGAAATAAGGCATGGTACTGTGGTTAGTATTCTGTCACTGTGACCAAAGACCTGAGAACAAAAACCCAAGGATGAAATTTTTAGTTTGGGTCATGGTTTTGGCCAAGGGTCAGTGGGCCTCATTGCTGTTAGCCACGTGAGCTAGGCAGAAACATGGTAAACAGGGCCTCATGAAGGAAAGAGGTTCACCTCCTGGCAGCCAGGAAAGAGCACAGGAAGAGAGCTACAAAGGAAGGAGCTGGAATGAGACCCTTTGTTATGGTTTAAAGATAAAGTGTCCCCTGAAAGTCTGTGTTTGGAAGATGGTGAATCATGACTGTGGCCTACACATCAGAGACAGGAGGATTGCTGAGTTTGTGGCGGCTTGCCTGGGCATCATAGTGAGCTCAGGGCCAGCCTGAACTACAAAGCGAGACCCTGTCTCAAAAAAGCAAAAAAAAAAAAAAAAAGCTGAATGTACTGTCAGGAAGTGGAACACAGGTGGAAGTGGTTCACTAGGGCTATGACCTGAAAGGGTGTGTTCTCTTTTCTCTCTGCTTCCTGGCAGCCAGAGGTGAGCAGATTTCCTCTGCTATGCTCTTCTGCCAGTTCTGACTTGGAGTCAACTGACTTTCCCTATGTGACAGATGGCAGGCATTTTACCCAAGTGAAAGTAAAGTAATAATACACCTTCAAAGGCACACCTCCAGGGACTTACTTCCCCAACTGGGCCCCACCTCCCATTTAGCTATGAATTCACTGATGGATTAATCCATTGATGAGGTTAGTGTCCTTAGGATCCAATCATTTTCCTAGGCCTCACCTCTGAACATTGCTGCCTTGGAAATCAAGCCAATAAATGATACCTGAGACTTCCAAGGACACTTCATACTTAAACAATGATGTGAAGTATAATTAGAATGTACTCACTTATTCTGAGGGCCTCATTCATTTGATGCTTTAATAAATATTTACTAAGTGCTCCCTGTATCAGAGGCACCATTTATTTCAGAACATATAAAATCGAATTTTCTTTTTTCCAAAACAGTAAGGCAAATTCAAGTTTCTTAACTTTTCCTTTTCATTCCAAGGATTCACATCTTTTTGTAGAATGTATTAAATGTGTAATGTAGATTAATATCTGCATTAGATATTAGATGTCATATATGCAAACAGGAAGTCTTTCTTTTTAGAAAGAGATATAAAATCATTTTTAAAGCACTTGGCTAAACATGTGGAACAGATTTAAAAAAAAAGAAAAGTTTAATCATGTTCAATTCTTTGTGGATCCTTTCTGCTACACTGAAGTTCTCTTGGCCAGAATATATCTCTGGAATATCTATCTTCTTACTGTTATTTCAAAGTTATTTCACAGGAGAGCTTTAAAAGCAGTTTTAAAATATTTTGGATTTTTTTGTTATTGTTTTGCTTTTGTAGTGCAACTGATCAAACAGTGCCTTTTCCATGCTCTATACTGAGCTAGACCCCCTAGCCCCAGTCTAAAATTTTATAAACTTTCACAAACAATTTTAGATAATCTCACTTTCCCTGTGATTCAGGTTATAAACCTACAAACTATAGCAGCCTACTACTTCCATAGAACTGCACTAATTCTAATCAGTATCATATCTGCAACCACAGATACATGTATCTTGGTAGAGTATGACAGTTTATTCCCAACACAATGAAGTTTCTGATAAACCCTTAATTTGGGTTACTGATATGCAAAACCATTCTTGAGAAAGTAGTTTTGGAGTAATTATAACTGTATATGTAGCCCAGGCAAGCCCCGAACTCAGCAATCCTCCTGCCTCTGCCTCCTGAGTGCTGGGATTACAGGCATGAGTCAACATGCCCAGCATTGTGATGTGTGGTACTGATTACTGGTAGGCATGAGTCACCACACCCAGGTTATGAGGGATTGGACCAGGGACCTTGCGTTTGCTAGGCAGGCGCCATAACCACTGAGCTGTATCTCTGGCCTCCTTGTATGTATCTTAAATTAGTAATGCTGGGTACATTTTATGTTCATGCCCTTCATTACAAGAAACATTATAAGATCTTTTTCACAATTTAAATGACATGACATAAATACAATTTTATTTTCTTGAAATATATATATAAAATTTTTGGAACATATACATACATATGACTAGTCTCTTCTGCAAATGTTAAATGTTTTTGGATTTCTTAATCTGGATATGGTCCTACTGTAGTCCAAAGATACAGGACCATTTGAATATCTGAGATGCTTTGGCAAAATTACTTGAGCTATTTGGTACAGTGAAGTGTTTTTGCAAACATCCTCTTTATAATACCAGGTTATACAGTCTTATTTTGGCCATAAAAACTTTGTACAAAACACTTCTCATCACCTTTTGTAAGTTTTGTGGTTTATAACTAGATTTCCCCCTAAAGCCTCAGGTGCTCATATGTGGAGATTTTGGGATATATTTGAATCATGGAAGTATGGCCTGCCAAGGTCACTCTCCCTCCCTCCTCTTTGATCATTCCCTGCCTGCCCACCTTGCTGTGAGCAATTTTCCTCTACCATACCACAGTGCCTTATAGCCAGCAATCCACGGACTGAAACCTCTACAAACTGAGTTAAGATGAACCTTTCTTTAGGCTGTGGATAGTAGGTACTATGTCTCAGCAGTGAGCAGCAATTGGACCATAGGCAAACCACAGGGCTATGTGTTCTTCCTACTAACAGACAGATGGCATAACTGTGTTAAAGCTTTAAGTTTCACTTCCTTTGGTCAAAAAACACTTGGAAGGGGATTTCTGCAAAATGTTCAAAGGTGCTGATAACACCACAGAACTGCAGGCCAACTAACAACATCCTATTTCAGACAAAGATCTCACATTATTTTTCTTATTTTTATTGTTGAGCACATCTAGGTTATATATTTTATCATTCAGTACACTCAGGTTATATGATTACAATTAACCCTGGTAAATTTACATGTCAACTTCTAGGTAAGGGAATAAGGAAACAAAAATTAGGACTGCTTTCTTAAATGTAACACCTTAGGGGCTGGAGTGTAATTTAGTGGTAGTGCATATGCCTAGCATACCCTGAGCCCTGGGTTCAATATTCAGTACTATAAAAAATATATATTTTAAATACCATTACTCCAAATTCATTAATGAATAGATCAAGGCCCTTATGAACATATTACTTTTCAGAAGTGTGAGATGTTTGTAATGTTTATGATTTTTTTCAAGAATCAAAAATTTGGTTTGGATTACTCCAAGAAAAAGTGTTTGGTTTAAAAAGTGGTTAATGAGTTTTTAAGAAAAAAAAAAAAACATTTTGTATGATGCAGTACAGAGCACGAAATTTACTAATGCACGTCTGCCTACCATTCAAAAGAAATTATTAAAGAAAATCCTGAGCATGATGGTCAATTCAGCTCTGAAAAACGTGGTTCATATATTGCCTTATTAGTTCTCCAGTTCCTAGCACATGTCACTGAAACAGACACTTTTTCCCCTCAGTACTCATTCTTTGTTATTGCTTTTGACTTAGATAAACAACCTTATAACTCTTGGAGAAACCTTTTGTAGGCTTTGTAACTGGTATTTAAAGTGATTTTTGTGAAAAACTGTCAAAATATCTTTAACACGGTGCTTTTCAAAAAAGAAAGGATAACTTCTTTGAAAGTAATAATGAGAATAATAGAATCCCAGATAGGGAAAGGTCTGTAAGCTCACAGATGGCATTCCCAGGGAAGTCTGTTCAAACAGCTAACCAGTTTTGCTTGCTTCATTCTGCTGAGTGCACTTGTTTCCAAAGTGGGGGACAAGTTCAGCAGAAGGTGCCCCAGCAATTACTTTTCCATCCAGCACAGATGATGGCAGTTGGGCCTTTCTATATTAGTAGCCAATTCACAGCCAACTAATTGGCTTTCATTGAAGATGTGACTGACTTGAATGGCCTAATATTTATTACATATCTAATTCAATTTAACATCTAGATACAAAAAGTTTACCTTGCAGTAATGACTTATATTTTATTACCTACAAATGTTACGGCAGTTTTAGCCTACACGGAGAGTAATGAAAAAAAATAAACAAAAAAGTACATAACTGCATTTTGAACTGGGAAAACATTTCAGAGGTTCATACCATTAGTTACAAGTTAGAACTGTAGAATTTGACAGGCAATACTATCTGGTTAAGCAAATATAGGCTTAAGAGAATGTTGAATTGGGGGCCCTACTTTATTATATTTCCCCTTATCTAAAGTTTCAGAAATTATGTAATCCTTGTAAATGTGTTTTTCATCTATAAAACGGGAGCAGTATCAATCTTGTAATCTTGCAAGAATTCATGTACTATATGCAAGTTAGATATGTATGGAAGAAGACCTATTTCTTTATAGGCAGACAGCAAGTATTTTGTGTCTTAATATTTTATGATGTACTCTCTTCTTTCTGGGAGGGCAAGGGATAAGTTGGGGACAATCCAGACACTAAAATTCCAGAATAACAATCAACATTATGAGTAAAAGAAAATTTCATGTGTAAAATGATTACCAAAAATGTACTTCACAGACAGCTGGGGGGGTAATATTCATTTTGTTATTAATTCTATAACTAAATCTTAACATACAAAATTTGGGTTATTAACAAAACTAACTGTGATGAAAACATTTAAAAAGACAGAAAGACACCCAAGGGCCTGGAAATTTTCCCTCATTCTATGGATAAAAATTCCTCCATAAAAGATGTGTGTACTCATGTGACTAAAAACTTATATATGAGAATCCATTACTTAATAAGTGGAAGTTCAGGTCTGGTTTCCCAGCTCCCACTAGGGATGCCTTCTCTATGATCTAGCGCCAGAGGTTTGAGCCAGATTAATCCTAGAAGCCGTCCCAGACGCCAAGCGTTAAGGACACAAAATCTGTCAGCAAATCACGATATAAAGGAATGACAAGTGATGGCTACGGGGGCTCTTCTAGGTTAGAAGCAAGAAGAGACTGTAGGAACCGAGGTCTTCTTCAGCGGGGACCCAGCAGCCTCCCTGCGGCCTCCCTTCACCTTCCTGGGAGCCTTCGGTGCACCCATGAGAAGATCTTAAAAGTGGCCGCCCAGAGCAGTCCCCTCCCAGGCCAAGTTCCCGCAGGCCGGGACAGCGAGTCTCTGCTAGGAAAATGCTGCGGAGACCTCGAAGAGCCCGGATGCAATGCCAGCGCGCAACCACTAACCCGCGCTCCTCGGATGTCAGCGGTGATCTACCTCAGTTCTGAGAAATTCAGATCGAGCCACAAGGAGGAGTACGGAGGAGGCTCCCGGTGCAGCTCAACTCGCTCAGCCCCAGGCCCGCCGAAGGAAATGTCAAGGCGCACGTTTTTGTCGGCTTCCCTTCCCCCAGGTCAACCTGTTTCTGCTTACCCATAAGAAACAATGGCAGAGCTGGGTATAGCGCAGTGGCATCGTGCCTGCCTCGCAGACGCCACGTCCTGAGTTCGATCCCCGATACCGAAAAAAAAATGGCGGAAAGGCAGGTTTAAAAACAGCGTGGTGACGCGTGCCTGTAGTACCAGCTGTTTTGGAGGCTGAGGCGAGACGCTTGAGCCCAGCAGTTGGTCTGGACAATATAGCAAACCCCTCCCCCAGTCTCAGGACAAAACAAAACACCCACAGCACCCAGAACCCCGGGAAGCGTAGAGTGAAGTCACTCACCTGTCAACTTGGGGATGGCGGTGAGGCGGCCCCCGCAGAAAATGACCGGACGCGCAGGCGTACTCCATCTCACAAGGGCCCGTCCACCACGCCCCTTTATGTCTCGCACTGCCACGCCTACTGCCTGTCCCGCCCATTCCCTCGGCCCCGCCCACCAGCCCTTACTTCTTCCGGCCACACAGCGCCACAGCCTGCGATACACCTCCCGGCCGGGGGCGTCGCTGTGCCAACTATTGTGCTTCGCAAGGGCAGCAGGCGCTCGAAAGGGGGCTGGAGGCGAGGCGTGGCGGAGCGGTGGGGGGCGGTGTCGCCGCGTTGCTCGCGCGGCGGCGGCGGCGGCAGCGGCAGTGGGTGAGCGGTCGTCTTTGCGCCATGGCTGCGTCGGTGTTATGCTGCCTGTGGTGCTGCAGGGACGGCGGGACCGGCCACATTCCTCTTAAGGAGATGCCGGCGGTGCAGCTGGACACGGAGCGTATGGGTGAGGTCCTCCCTTCCCAGACCCAGTGCCCCTCGACGCGGCAAGGGTCGGCGGAGCCGCGGTCAGCCTCCGCTGTCCCCTGGGTGACTGACTGGTTCGCGCTGGTGTCGCAGACCTCCGCGGCCGCTGGCCGACTCCTCGGGCCCGATGTGTGTTCAAGGCCGAGTCGCCAGTGCGGGCGTCGAGAGGGCGGAGGGGGTGCTGTGACCGCTTCATCTCCTGCTAGCTGCCTCTACCTGAGATATCAGGTATCCTCAGACGACGGAGGTGGGGCGCCCTCCAGCTCCGTCCGGTGTCCACGCATTTCAGAATGTTTTAGGTTCTAGGGTCCTGACAGTCGGCTGTTTCTCTTTAGCCCCATCTTGTATAGATTCAAACATGTTTTATTGGAAGTAATCCCCCTCAACTCCTAAAATCAAAACAAGAAAACGCAGAAAAGCCTAAAGCCGCACCTCAAGTCAGAGCATGCCATTTCTAACTAAAACCTCTCATTGTTGTGCGCTTCCTTAGTCACTGTTGGAAGCGCTCTAATTTCATCTCCCTGGCCTCTTCCCAAAGGATCGCGCTATTGCAAAATAAAACAGCACTTTGCTCCTTTACATCCGTGTTTTTTCCTGTCAGTTCCAAACCGCCATTTGACTTATCTAATATTCTTCTCCATCCCTCTGTACCCTTACTTATCACCTATTATTCCCTTTTTAGACTTTCTGTACGGCTCCTTGCTTCTGGGATATGGTTCTAGCAGGAGAGCTTTCCCAATACAGTTAACAGTACTATTTTAAGTGGATTATTGAAATAACCGAGTAAATTCTTAATATAGCAAAACTTTTACCCATTTTTTTATGATTCTGGAAACTCTCCATACAGCTGTAGCATAGAATAAATGTTTATCATTATATTGGGTATTTATAGTACCTTTAATTTTAGATTACCTAAGTGTAGTAGAGAATCTCAACACATACATAAATTAGTACATATCTTTAAATTATTTCTTATCCATCAATTATAGACTGCTGATGTTCAGATCCTATCATTTCGCTCAGAAAACATTTCCATTTACTTACTGAACTTTGTTTTGAGGGACTGTCTGGTGTTAGGCACTGTTTTAAGTGCTAAAAATAAGGTAAGGACAGCCCTAAATAGGTCCCCTGGGGCTTATAAGCAGCCGTTGCTCTTCTTCCTGTCTGCTACTAGGTGCTGAATCTCTCTGATCTGCCCCGTGGAGCATTCTTCTTCTGTCTTTAGAAAGAATAGGTTGTTTGTACTCATTCCACAGTTTTGCCTTTCTCCAGAGTTGCCCAGCATCTTTCAGTTACTGAGTGAATTAAGTTGAATGATATTCCCAAATTGTCCACTCTTGTAGAATTTTTTTCTTAACTTGTCTACTAGTAACTTCAAGTTCCTCCATCACAGAGAAGCATGATTGAAGAACTTGAATAAAATGAAACAGAAGAGAGTATTGCTGAGTCAGAAGCATTTCAAGCATGAGTTGAGTGATTTTGTTTTTCCAGTATGGGAACTGAACCCAGGAGCACTCTATCCAGGATGTAGTGAACTACATTCCCAGCCCTTTTTATTTGTTTTGAGACACAGTCTTACTAAGTTGTCCAGGTGGGATTCAAATTTTCAGTTCTCTGCCTGAGCCTCCTTTAGTGCTGGGATTACAGGCATGTACACCCTGACTGAGCTGATTTTTGGTTGAATGTATGAGAAGCAGATTTAGCCAGTGTACAGATTTGGGTATGTGAGAGGTTATACAAGTAATCTAAAGAGTGTGATGGCTTTTTTTTGTTTGTTTTAACAGAGTTCCCCTGTATTGCTTAGGGTGGGTTTGAATACCTGAGCTGAAGTGACCCTTCTGCCTTAGCTTGCTTCCTGAGTATCGGAGACCACAGCTCATGCTTTGCTGGCTTTTTTGTTTTTTTTGTGAAGAAAATAATCTATATAATTAAAATCAATATGACACCTCTTTTAGACTTATTTTTATATTTGCTTTGCTTAAAATCATTTTGGAATTCTCTGTGGCATAGATTTTTTTGTAAAAATCTTAATTGAAGGTACATTATGTGAATTGTCTTTTTAGAAATGAATGCCTTTCAAACTAGCTACTTTGAAAAGGATGCTATTTGTTTGGAAATTTCTAATATTTCTTTTTTTGTTTTTTAAACAGAGAAGTTCTAAGTAGTCCAGGCTGACCTCCACCTACCAAGTGCTTGGATTACAAGCATGTGCTACCACACCCGGCTTTCTAATGCTTTTTTTTCCACCTGGGAATTGAACTCAAGACTGTACCAACCAGTCAGGAATGGGCCACTGAGCTACGTCCCCAGCCCCACTAATGGTTCTTGAGATATACTCTGTGGCTTCGTGTTGTTCTAGCTATACTCAAATTTTTCTTGACTTTCCAGAAGTACCTTGACTTGGAATGATTAATAAAACTATGCACAGGGCCGGAGGGTTAGCTCAGTGGTTCCAGCGCCTGCCTCGCAAGC
>PVIC010054438.1:0-11535 GCA_004025085.1 Thryonomys swinderianus | reverse complement strand
GCCAATCAGAGTTCGTGTCTCATTTTGTCATCTGTCCTCAGGGTTCTATTAGTTATGCAAATGAACACCCCCATGCGTTGAAAGCCAAAAGATCAACATTCTTTTTCCCTGTGAGGGAATTTTTAATCATCTTTGGTATTTACCTCAAACGAAATCGATGAACAAGTTAGAACCTATCTTTCAAACAGACCCCAATCCCCCAAGTCTCAGGACTTAGACCCCTCTCCCATCTCTTCGGTTTCCTATCCATGGACTCTAATGCCCTCACTTTCAAAAGGTCTTAGTTTTCTAATTCGTGTTCCTTTAATGTTTGTTTTATTTTTATAACCATAAAAAGGCTCTCTGGTTCTTCCAAGCATCTGGTCATCAGTGATGTCTTAGGAAGTTTTTGCAGTCCTTACTAATACCCTGAAACTTCGTTTTCCCTCACATAGGTGAGAAGAGGACACAATCCCAGAAATATAAACTGATTTCTTACCAGACAGGACAGTGTTTCCAGCCTTATCTGATGAGTTATCAACCCTAAAGGATAGTGTTTCACTTTAGACCTTAAGTGTCTCCCAAATGTCCAGGGACGTGCTTCCCAGGCTGATGTTATTTGGAGGTAGCGGAGCCTTTAAGATGTGAAGTCTAGTGGGAGAACTTTAGGTTTTTGGGGGGTGTTATTGGTGAAGACTGTGACTCTAGTTCCTTCCTTCCTTCCTTCCTTCCTTCCTTCCTTCCTTCCTTCCTTCCTTCCTTCCTTCTCCATCTTTCCTCTTCTTTTTCCTCTTCATCCTCTTTCTTTTGTTTCTGCTTTGTGGCCATGTTGTTCCACCATGAACTCTCACCATGATATGCTTTCCTCACAGTTGGCCCAAAGCAATGAGGCTGATGTAGATAAATATTTTCTCTTTATAAGTTTATTTTCTCAGCGATTTATTACAGTAATGGAAAGCTGACTAAACTAAGTTGACAAAATAATATTTTTTCTAGGACAAGAAAATAAACAAGATAAGAAAACATCCACAAACAGATTCTTTTGATCTGTTTTGTTTGTTCGTTTGTGACAGCCTCGGCTCACATTGACGATCCTGCTTCAGCCTCCCGCGTGATGGGATTTCAGGCACGTTCCACCATACTCACCTGTTCCACAGATTGATTTTCAATGGGCCAGTCTGTAAATTAAGTATGATCTTATATATGGTGATGGATGATCTTGATTGTCAACTTGATTTGTCTGAGAGATGCCTAAGAGATTAGTAAAGTAGACTTCTGGGTGTGTCTGGGTCACCCTAGAATTGGGAATTGTGCCTAATCCTTGTCCCCTTCCTCTTGGGCTCTTCCTTCTGCTTCCTAACCGCTGTGAGATGAAGGTGCTTTCTTTTCGCCACATCCTCTGCCATGATGTTTCTACTATGGAATCAACCAATCATAGGCTGAAACCATGAGTCAAAATAAGTCTTTCTTTTTTTTTTTTGAGACAGGGTCTCGCTTTGTAGTTCAGGCTGGCCCTGAGCTCACTATGGAGCCCAGGCAAGCCTGGAACTCAGCAATCCTCCTGTCTCTGCCTCCCGAGTGCTGGGATGACAGGCGTGAGCCACCACGCCCGGCACTGTGGTATGTGGTATTGATGGCTGGTGGGCATGAGTCACCATGCCCAGCATTGTATGTGGGGATCGAACTCAGGACCTTGTGATTCCTAGGCAGGTGCTGGAACCACTGAGCTAAATCTCCGGCCCCAATAAATCTCTTCTTTAGGTTAACTTTCTTAGGCATTTCATCACAGCAATGAAAATCTGACTAATGCATATACATTTACATCAAATGATATAAATTTACATAAATGCCTTCTTTCTCGTAACCATATGAAGCCAAGATAAAGCAGCCTCATCTTTCCTACCCATGTCCACTTAGCAATATGCCTTTTATCTAATAAGTGCTCTGTGAAAATGTGAACCCTGCCCTTGTGTCACTACGGGTGCTTCTCTGATCCTCAGTTCTCCACTTTTTCACCACTACTGCTAATATCCTTTCCCATGTCTATCTCCCTCTTCAAGTGAAGCCTGTGGGAGAAAATTAAAAATTTTAACTGTGGGTCGACCAGTCCAGAACAAGAACTGTAACAGGGCCATAACAGTAAAACTGCTCCTTAGAGATTAATATCAACCCATTAATCTGAACCTTTATGGTCACTCAAGCAGTTATGAACCCACCTAGTTTTTCTTGGCTTTAACTCTCATTTCTCCATCTTGAGTACACAGATATAAGTCCTTGATAAGTGCTGCTGAAGTCCCCAAATGCTTGGTCAGTTATAGTCTCTTAGTCTATCTGAGTAGTGTATTAAGCAGTAGGGTATAGTTTTATCTTGATAGCTTAAACATTTTCCTTCAGGAAAAGTCCAAGCTGGCGTGGCAGCTATGATCCATGGAATTAAAAGGGGAAAAGGCTCTTGTTGTTTAACACCCAGGTACCGGCCTCCTCTGCCAGCTCCCCAAAGGCTAACAGGTTCACTTCAGAAATAGTGTGCAGTCTCCTTTAAGGCCATAACAAAAGGAGAACATCTCACTTTACTTCATCAACATAAAAAACAAGGAGAGATGGGCTGGAGATTTAGCTCAGTGGTTCCACAGCCTGCCTAGCAAGCGCAAATTCCCTGGCTCACGCCTGTAATCCCAATACTCCTGTAATCCCAATACTCGGGAGGCAGAGGCAGGAGGATTGCTGAGTTCAAGGCTTGCCTGGGCTACATAATGAGCTCAGGGCCAGCCTGAACTACAAAGTGAGACCCTGTCTCCAAAAAACAAAGAGCAAAAACCAAAAATGACAATAACAACAACAACAACAACAACAAAAAACAAGTAGGGTGAGGTCTATCCAAGATTAAACAGATAGCTGTTGGGCAGATGTTCTTTTAGAGTATATTTTTGTGTGTACAAGACTGTGATTCTGTAAGAGACTTTAATGAATATTTCTTGTTACCAGGCATATATGTATAAGAACTCATAGCTTCATAGTTTTTTTTGTTTTTGTTTTTCTTTATTTTATTTTATTTTTTTTTGAGACAGGATCTCGCTTTGTAGTTCTTGTTGACCCTGAGCTCACCATGGAGCCCAATCTGGCCTCGAACTCAGCAATCCTCCTGCCTCTGCCTCCTGAGTGCATGAGCCACCACTCCCGGCCCTGTGGTATGTGGTACTGAAGGCTGGTGGGCATGGGTCACCATGCCCAGCATTGTATGTGGTTACGGGGATTGAACTCAGGACCTTGAGCTTGTGAGGCAGGCACTGGAACTGAGCTAAATCTCTGGCCCAGTAGCTTCTTAGTCTTATTTATTTACTTAGGCTTCATGTAAGTCCACTTTGATTCTGACAACTTTCCCAGGACATGTACATCGCTAGAATTTTCTGCAGGTTGTAAAGCAGGTGCAAGTGAGTCTATGACACTTTCTTTCTTTATCTCTCTTTCTTTCTCCTTTTTCCTCCATCCCCTCCATTTTTTCTTTCCTCTCATCCTTTCTTTCTTTTTTTCAATACTGAATATGAAATTCAGCCCCCTCTCACCAAGCTACAGCCCCAGACCTTCCCTTTTATTTTTTTTTTAAATGTTAACACAGGATCTATCTAAGTTGCTCACCTTGGGCTCAGACTTGGAATCCTCCTTCCTCAGTATCTCAGAGTGCTGAGATTCAGCCACGTGCCACCATGCTCAGCTGGGAAATTCAGTTTCTATCTTGACCAATGAAGGTCGGCTGGATCAGGGCTCCCCAAAATGCCCTAATCCCTGAAACCCACTAATATACTACATTCCATGACGAAGAGAAAGGGGTCTTTCTAGAGAGGATACAGGAGAGTCAGAGTGGGGAAAGGCAGAGGATGAAAAAGAGGGGAGACGGAGCATGAGTTGGAGATGCTAGGTGGCTGCTCTTGAAAATGTAAGAAGAGTCCGTAAGGCAGAGAGTTCAGTCTCTGAAAGCTGTTACAAGACAGAAGAAGATTGTCCTTCTCTGGTCCTCAGAAGAAATGCAGCCCCACAGATCCATTTTAGGCTGAACTACAAAATAATAAACCTGTGTTGATTTAAGCCCCTAAGTTCGGTAACTTCTTACAGCACCAATAGGAAACTAATATAGTATTTCTTAATTCAACTAAAATTCCTGTCACTGCAGAAAATGAGAGCAGACACTGAGGGATAGTTAGCAGTCTTTATGTCTTCTGCCTCTTTTTTTCCTTTTCATAGTGATCTACTACCCATTTCTAAAGATCGCATCTCTTTCTTCAAGTTGCCTATAAACATACTTTTAAAATTCCATGGTTCATCTTGCTTGCACTCACTCAAGACTCAATGAATGTAGTTCCTAGAGTCTCATTTATTTCCAAAAAAATCTCTCCATCTTCTCGTACTTCTCTGGTTGTCCTGGATGCACTGAGGACAACGAGCTAGGCTTCACCGTCTGAGCTGCATATCCTTTGGTACTGAGAGTTGTACATGGTCAGGAGTCAGAGGTGAAGTCATTAAAACATTAGGGTGTTCTCATCTTTTATGCATCTTGGAGTAGCTGTCCTCACTCTCATTGGTCGTTCGCCCTTCTCGTTATGACAATTGTTCTCCTTGTGCCAGTGTTTAGAAACAATGCAGATGTTACGGAATTCTACTTTCTTTAATGGCATCCACCAGCAGTTGTCCATCAGCATTTAGCAATGGTATTTTATTTTATTTTATTTTATTTTATTTTATTTTATTTTATTTTATTTATTTTATTTTATTTTTGAGACGGTCTTGCTTTATAGTTCAGGCTGGCCCTGAGCTCACTATGTAGCCCAGGCAAGCCTTGAACTCAGCAATCCTCTTGCCTCTGCCTCCCGAGTGTTAGGATTACAGGGGTGAGCTACCAAGCCCAGCATTTGTGGTATGTGGTACTGATTGCCAGGGTGGGCATGAGTCACCAGGCCCTGTATTGTTGTATGTGGTTACTGGGGATCGAACCGGGGACCTTGTGGTTGCTAGGCAGGTGCCGGAACCACTGAGCTAAATCTCCAGCCCTAGCAAGGGATTTTGAGGTTCCTGTTTAAATTACTTTCACTATCAGATCATTTCTATAGGATTCATGGAGGCAGGAGCCATAGCCACCCCCGCCCCCACACACAAATGCAGAGCATTCCATTTCTTTTTAGGTTTCTTAGCAATGGTTTAAATACCTCTCAAACGGGATCAAAAGCCCACATTTCTGAGTCTTACTCTTCTTAGTCCTCTGCTTCTCCTACCAGCAGTAGTTTCTAGGTTGCTAGTTTGTGCAGGATCAACTGCTTCTTCAAAGAGCTCCTAGAGAAACAGCCTGTGGAGAGACAGAGTAATGAGGAAATGAAATAATTCTAAGGTGTAAAGTTTCCAAGAAATGAATGCACTTTCTGTTTTGTTCTCCTCACCTGCTTGGCATTCTCTCTGCCAGTGCTCCCTCTGCCCCAGATTTCGTTGGCAGTCAAGGCAGGAACCAACTGCCTACTAAGGCCTCCTCATTAAAATGCACTGCTCTTGCTAATTAGGAAGCAAGGTTCTCCCACGGTGGGCTTGGCCCGAGAATTGCCATTATCTTCATAAATAGACTCTTTACTCTGCAAATGGTGCTTTCGTGACCAGGCATTCCTGACCTGGCAGATGTTTTGTGCGTTCTTGAGCAGTGGAGGGAATGTGTTAGCTAGAGAAGTGAGAAGCATTCATGCTGAAGCAGGGCGCTGTCCTGAGCTCACCCCGCTCAGTCTGGGCAGCAGGCAGCAAACACAACGGCCGAATCTGCATGTGCAACCATGGCGTGAAGTAGCATATGGCCCAGATTTTCTGGGAGATCTTACTTCCCGTCATTTTAATCTTTACAGTAAAGCCAACTTGTTAATTGCATAAAATGGGTAAATATTTTTTAAAGTGATCTAGTTGGTTTTCTTTTAAAACAATGCTCCTGTGATACATTCACAAAGTAGAGAAAAAAGTCAGATGAGTTCTTCGTTTTCCAGATCTGCCTTATGCAGTCTCATCACTGAGAGTACTTATATGCTTGCTTATTTGATTTCCATCACCTCCGACACACTCGATCATTCTGCCTGCCTATGGCTCAGTTTGCTGTTTCCAGGACCAGTTCTACAAAGCTCTTCTAATTCTCCAGTTAAATACAGCTATCTCCTTTTTGGCAATAGCATAGTACGTTTAACTCTTTCTTATGATACTACTGCTACTGCTACTACTACTACTGCTGCTGCTGCTGTTGTTGTTGTTATTACCATCATCATTATTCTTTGCAATCACAGCCACTACTGCAGCTGAGAACAGTTGACTCTGTGCCTTGCCCAGCACTTTATACTCAGCATCTCTAATCCTGATGATGAACTTGCAATTTAGAAGCTCTCTCCGTTTTATAAATGATGGCTCAGTGCCATCAAGAAACTTGTTCAAGGGTGGGCCGGAGGATTAGCTCAGTGGTTCTGGCACCTGCCTCACAAGCTCACGGTCCTGAGTTCAATCCCCGGTAACCACATACAATGCTGGGCATGGTGACTCACGCCCACCAGCCATCAATACCACATACCACAGTGCTGGGCGTGGTGGCTCACGCCTGTCATCCCAGCACTCGGGAGGCAGAGACAGGAAGATTGCTGAGTTCGAGGCTTGCCTGGGCTCCATAGTGAGCTCAGGGCCAGCCAGAACTACAAAGCGAGACCCTGTCTCAAAAAGAAAAAAAAAAGAAACTTGTTCAAGGAAAATCTCCTTGCCAAGAAGTGGAACAAGGCTTGAAATTCTGAGTCAGAGTCCATATTGAATCTTACCCTCTTAGTAGATTGCCAGCTACTAAAGGAAAATCTGTTTGTTTGTCTTGCTTCCTGAAGGTGCTTAAGAGCAATGAATCAAAGAAACACAGCCCTTGGTCACAGCCTAATTAGGTAGATAAGCACTGTTGTCCAGAAAAACAGCTATTTTTAAAGGTGGTCTAAAAGTCTAGTTGGCACAAATAATATACCTGTCGGCAAACTCTCACATGCTGCAAAAGTTGCTATAAAATTTGCATGTAGTGTGATTACCTTGTAGGGCAAGTTTCTGGGCGCCCCATCAATACCAGCATTGCAATGAAGTACTTCTTAAATTCTAATGTCTACGTGAACCATCCTAGAATACGGTCAAAATGAAGGGTCCTGGTAGGTCTAGGGTGAGGCTCAAGCTGCATTTCTATACAGTGCTAGTGATGAGGTAGCTGCTGGTCACTCTCTGAGTGGCAAGATGATAAGAGACCCCGCTATAAACTACAGCTGGGGCAATATGGAGCACAAAGAAGTAGAAGAAGGGCTGGGATATTTGAGACTGGAAGAGATCAGCCATGGGAGAAAGTGAGGGATTGTTTTACAGTTTGCTGGTCTCTTACTCACAGGACTCTCGGTCTTTTCTCCTGTTGTATCCTTTGCCTGGAAAACTCTTGCTCGTGCTTTTGCCTGATAAACCTTTATTCATTGGTTGAGACAGCTTGGAGTTCACTGCCGGAGAGCTTTGCTGACCTCCAGGTTAGACTGGATACTCCTCTCCTGGGTGTGCATGGTAGTCAGTGAAAGTTTCCTCCTGTTGCTGTTTATGACTGTCCATTCTGTGAGGTCAGGGACTGTGCATTGATGATCTGCCTCATGCTGGTTCTTTAATACGCTGAGCTTCTAATAGATTCGAAAGGTCATGCAGGAAGGTCAAACTTCACCTCTTCCCTCTCAGGATGTTTTGGCTGGGCCTGAGAATTAAACTGGTATAACATAGATCCCCAGAAAAAGATACGTATTTATTTATTACAAGCTGTACATGGTGTGACCAAGTGAAGACCCAAAGATTTACTGAATTGGACGAATAGCAGTAAATCATAAAGATGTGACAGAGCACAGTGCTGGGCTAGGATAGTTATTTGGGTGAAGAAGTTGAATCTAATGAGTTTTGCTTCTGAATATCTCCCTTCATCTCAACCTTCCATTCTTGATCAGATACTTTGGTTCAGGTATAGGGAAGGTATCTTTCACATAAAATTTCATCTCCCGCTTTTAATAAAGAGAAGTGAGGGTGATCTTGCATCTGTTGCTTTGTTAAGTCCCTTCCATGCAAAAGAGTCAATATGCCAGAGCAGAGTATTTCGAGGTGGCATGTCTGAACTCAGTAGATGGTAAGGAGGCAGCAGTACAGTACTAGGGAGGAGAAGAAGGGTGGTGAAGGGGTGGTATATCAGCTATCTATTGTCCCAACACTGCCATTTAAGATACAACTGTGTGACATCATGCTTTAAAAACACAGTGAAGTATGGATCACCGGGCAGCTCTGACCTCAGCAGTCCCTCTCGTGGGTCTGCACGTGTTGGCAGGTCACCTGCAGGCTGCCTTTGCATGTGAGGGCTCTCTCACATGCCTGGGCACCTACCCGTGTGGCATCTCATTGTAGCAGGTGAGCCCAGATTTGGTCTCGTGCCCAAGGCAATGTTCCACAAGAGGGAGAAATTTTCTGATGCCTGGGTTTGGGTGTGGCACACCATTCCTTTTGCTCCATTTTATTGACCAAAGCAGATACGAGGGCACCCTGGAGTTAAGAGAAATAAATTCTGACTCTTAGGAAGAAGAGCTACAATTCTAATGGTAATGAGGAGGCTACAAAGTATGGTTCTAAGGAGGTGAGCAATCAGGGGCATTTTAATAATCAGTTACCATTACTTCACATTGCATTACAGTCTTTGATTGTTAATAAGAGAGAGTGCAAATACCAGGGGCTCTTATCATGAATGTCAACTTCAGTGCTGTAGCCTATAGGAAATACCTGGGCTCCGTGTCCTGGCCGCCAGCCACCCCAAGCAAATGTTCTTCCCAGACTGACCTCTTAGCTACTTCCTCCCACTGTCTGAACCGGTATGTGTTCATATAATTCAGATGTAATCTAAAATTAGTTTGAGCAAAACATGATCAGAGGCAAATCTATTGTTTAAAAAGTTTATTCAAATGAACTAAATATGAATACTTTTAAGTTTAGTTCTACGTGGGTTATCCGTGTTCCTGTAATCAGCATAGGTACTTCTGTTGTCGTGTGTACATATATTTTTAATTTAATGTTTTGAATAGGTAATATATTAACTAAAGTTTAAAATCATGTGGAAATATTCACTTACACTTTCTCTCCCAGCCATGTAGTTTCCTCAGAAGTGAAAGAGAAAGTTATTTTAAAATACATATTTTCAGAAATGAACATGTAATTTGATGAAAACAAATAAATATGTTCTGTCCTTTAATTAACATTATATCAATAAAGGTATTTCCAAATCAGGGCATAAATCTTTCTCATTCTTTTTTTAGGGCTACCTGATTTTCCATTGTGTAAACATGATACAACTCATTTCATCAGCCATGTAATTTATTTCCATTCTGTTGCTATTGTATAATTAAATCTAGAGATGACTCGTGGGGACATAGCGATGAATTTCTCAACTTGGTACAATAAATGGGTTGACGACAATGACTGCTCTGTTTTCTTCTGATTGGGTCCTTCGTCATAGTTTGTAACCTTGAAACATTGCAAACAAACAAAATTTCATGAAGACAGTGGTTTTGGCTTGTGTCCAGTACTTTTGAAACTTTATGTTCCAAGCGTTCTCTAGAGGAAGCCATGTGGGAAGGGAGGATGACGGGAAAGAATGAGGTGGAGTGATTAGAAATACAGTCAGGGCTGGGAATGTAGCTCAGCGGCTGAGTGCCTGCTTAGAATGTGCAAAGCCCTGAGTTCAAGCCCCAGTCCTGGAAAAAAAAATTGTTTTAAATAGAGTCAGTTGTGCTGAATTTTTAAAAGGCTCTTGAGCATCGTTCAGGGGAAATGCCAGTTCATTCAAGCATCTCTTCATGTATAAGAGCTTTTCCATTTAGCTATCCCTTTCGGTTTTGGAGTGTGGATTGGAGATAAAACTATTTTATTTTGGACAGGCTATGACACGGCTATGGTAACTGGATTCAGAACAGCCTAAATGACACAGTTGCTACCTAAGATTCAGGGAGGCTAAATCCTAAATCAACGCATGGCTCAGAGCCATGGCGTTCACTAATTGTTTCCAAATACTAACTCATGCACTGCTGCTTCACCGTCACCCCAGACACATTGTTAAGAAACAGATTCCTGAGCCCTGTCACATCAAACCTACAGAGCTGGCCTCTCTTCTATCTATAATCAGCTCCCTAGGTAAGTAGGAGGTATCCTCAGGTCTGGGAACTCTACCAAGGCAACAGTGCAGATAAACATGACTACGTTTAGAAGCCAGGGAGCTCAGACTGTACAGACTCTATATATGGGATGCACCAAATGTTCTGAGCTCCACCAGCCTGATCTAATGCACAGGAAGTCTTAGCAGCCCTTCTGGCTTCGAAAGGTTCAAATCTGAAGTTCTGTCTCCTCTCAGTTTCTTATCACTACTGACCAGATCCCTGTATGGGACTGAAATAGTGACATAATGAGAAAAATATGGTAAGGCAAGGCTGATGGGAGGACCAGTCTAAATCTTCCCCTCTACTTTATAGTAATAGGATCAAGTCTTTCAGACTCCATTATGATGATAGGTTAGACTTTGGAATGGGTCCTTTTGGCAAAGAAGCTCTCTTGAGAGGGATACTAGGTCTAAAGCTGGGCCAGAGGCACCCAGGCAGGCACGGGTGGCTGCTGTGAGGTTACCCTGCCCGAAGAAGAGCCTCTGCTTACTCAGGGAAGTTGTAAAGACTTAGGCTGCTGGATAATGAGCGAGGCAGGCAAAAATGGGTGCCTCAGAGAGAACTTCCTGGTGTTAAAATACAGAAGCAATTGTGAGAGCTGTGTGTTCCCTGGGAGGAACTAGGTCTTCTCATCCAATGGAGTTCCTAGAGGCCCAAGCAGAGCCAGGTCCTGACTGTACATGTAGATACTGCCTGAGAAGTGGACCATTCTTGGGCACAGCCATGCTGTCTCTCTCCAAGTGAACTTATCTTTTCATGCAGCAGAGATACATTTCCCTACTTCTATATAAATGCAGAAAAGAATTCATTTGCAAACTCTAACCAGGATTCTATAGAAGTAGGCAAAAACACTTTGCTATTTCAGGATGGAGCCGTCTAAATAAATCCTTTTTTAGAACTCAGAGCTGTTTCCCAAAGTCCTAACAGTGTCTTACACCAAGTGGGTCCTCCATAAATGGGTGGTAAGTCACTGACTGTAGAGATCTGTTATCACTCTGAAAGTGACACCCAGATATAAGAAGCCTCTCCTTCGATGTGGGAAACACAGAAGTGTTCTTGTATTTCCCAGTGTTTTGAATCTATACGAGGACATGCCCTCGACTTGCAAAAATCCTTTGTCTTTGAAAATATCCCACAGCTGTGATCAGTGAAGAAATAAGTGGATTAAAAACACACATATGTGGGACTGAAAGGTGTGTTACCTTTCCTTACTCATCGTAGGAATCATGATCAACGACCGTATAACAAAAGATGGGTTAAGAAAGAAATGTGTGGGCCGGAGGGTTAGCTCAGTGGTTCCGGCGCCTGCCTC
>PVIC010054437.1:0-11545 GCA_004025085.1 Thryonomys swinderianus | reverse complement strand
GCGTAAGGACCTGAGTTCAATCCCCGGTTACCACATATAATGCTGGGCGTGGTGGCTCACGCCTGTAATCCCAGCACTCGGGAGGCAGAGACAGGAGGATTGCTGAGTTCGCGGCGGCTTGCCTGGGCACCATAGTGAGCTCAGGGCCAGCCTGAACTACAAAGCAAGACCCTGTCTCCAAAAAGAAAAAAAAAAAAAAAAAATTTCCTAGTGTAGTTTTCTCAGGCACAAGTGAGGTGTCCCAACCCGGCTTGCACCTTTTTGTGCATAAAGTTCTATAATATCCTCTTCATACTTAAATTTCCAGGAAAGCTTTTATCTTAGGGGATATTCTTACTCCCTGGAAAAGATAGTATATGTGGTTCTTTGGAAAACCAAGTGTCTTTCTGCTGCAGAGACCCTGTCCTCCTCTCCAACTTCATACTTAATTCCTCTCCTGTACCACTGGAGTCCCTCCCTGGGACTGTCAGACATTGGAGGGTTGCCAGCTATCTACTGAATTATAATAAAAAAAGAATGGAAGCAGGTTACCTTAGGCTGAAGTTCACTTTCATTTTCTGATGAGATATAAAGCCAGATTTTACATCCTAACCTAAGATTGGGAACTTAACCCGTCAAAAGGAAATAATTATTTTCACTTCGACATTATCTCTCCCACTGCTTCTGAACCTGTCCTTTTGGAAAGTGATGGAGTGATCACTCCTAAGAAGGAAGAAGACAAGATCAAAGGCCACCTTGGAAGTAGCCTAAGGAAGCGTTCCAGAGCTCACTGCCCGCCTCTCTCTTTCCCTTTCCTTTGATATGAGCGGTGGGTGGGGGTTTCCACTTGGACATGACTAGACACATACTGACACAGTATCTGCTGTCTTCTGCTACGCAGCCAGAAGAGATCGCTTTTTAAGGCTTTCTCTTAGCTGTAGAAAGAGTGCCAAGTTTCTGGCATTTTGAAATCTATGTCTAGCAGGGCCACAAAGAGAGAGAACTGGACATAAGGAGCAAGCTCTTCTGTGTGATGACAGTTGGGAGGCTTACCCATTCCTCAAGTCAGTTTGAGGAGCTTTTAAGTGCTTAGAAGATTATGGAAGCAGGTGGCCTTGGCTCAAACTCAAGACTCAGCTCTGACATCTGTGATCTGTTGAGACATTCTGTTCTATCCCATCATCCTTCCTGTACTCAGGTTTCTACCCGATCTCTTTGTCTAATTTTTCACTTCGGTCAGTCCTCCTCATGCGTCCTGTATTCACTGACCCCCTGATAGATCAAGCCTGGCTTCTGCTGGGTGTCTGGAAACCATGATGTCATACCTGTGTGTCCCAGAGGTGCACAATATGTCAGAGGCACTGATGTAGAAGCACAGTAGACACCACATCTCTGTCGCTTTAATGAGCCAAGTTGGGAACCCAGTGATGCAAGCACCTTTATAACACTGGAGTTTAAGTTTGGCTGGTTTGAGAATTTGATGGGTTTTCATTTTTGCTCTGTTCTCTCGCCTTTAGTATTGCACCTCTTCCTGGATTTCAGAAAAACCTTTGATCTGATTGTTTGAATAGTACACTGATTAGAAAAGATTGACCTTGTTTGAAAGGCAGATCCCCCAACTATCCTGATATAATGTACCATGTTCTTTGGTACGTCTATCAACAGCACAGTTGATGACTATATCTACCTGCTAGATAGTACTATTTTAAATTTGAGGAAAGGCAGAAAGAAATTGTAATAATATCTTGCCTAGTTGATAATAAAACTCTGCTTTCTTTTCTTGCTAATTTTCTTCTTTCCTGAGACAAGCTAAAATGTCACAGCTCTGTCAACAGTAATGATCAAGGCAAACTATTGATACTATGAAAATATTACAATTATATTAAGTGATCTTATTTAGAAACAGAGATTTTCAGGAGGAAACCCCCACAAGATATTGCTCAGAACTGGTCTTTTCTATCTGTAATATTACAGTTATTTTTGTTAAAGGTTGTCACTTCTAGTATTATTGAGCCCAGATAAATCTTAGCATTTATGGTGATTTCTTAGAAGCCTGAAATTTTGTATTAAGATATTTAAAGTGGCAAGACTCTCTTTGCATTAACATATTCTAGTTAGTTCTTTCTTTAAAATAAGTAAGACTCAAAAAGGCCACATTTTTTAATACAACTCTCTAGCTCTAGAGCGTGGTTTTCCCTGCCTCAGGGGCACAATATTAAAAGAGAGAAGACCAAAGAATGCTGTTTTTAGTTGAACAGTTCAGCAGATGGAGGCACGAATACTCATATATCTGAATGTTGAGGGGCTGGAGCCATTAATTTTGATAATGTATTTAACCCTGGGAACAATCAGAAACTATAACTATAAGGTTACAATGCTTTTGACCTTTAGAGAACAGAGGGCACTTGCTACAGTAAATAATATATTATATTACTACTTATTTCAGTTCTCTCACCCGTATAAATTTCAAGATCAGTTGCCATTTGCTTTCCTCAGCTATATTAGCATTGGTCCTTAAGAAAGTCCAAAAGAATGTTGAAGAAAGGGGACAGTATAATGAGGCAGTCATGCAAATATGGCCTTTAAATAGCTATGATGTTGGATTGTTTCTGAAGAAATACGGTCTTGGGAACAAAGCTCTGAATGACTCTTTTTAATGAAAAAAATGGTTTCAGTGTATTGATTCAGTTTATGTGATGACTTTTAATCTAATGGAGCCTCAAAATAATTTTGTTTTGTTTTTAATTGGGAGTAATGTTGTCTCATAGTTGTATTAAACACAAGCTGGTACCATATGCAAAATGGTACACCTGTCTCATGCTCTCTTATTAAATGATGCATGCTTCTCTTCAGCAAATACAGTAGTTAAATATCACACAGCTTAAGAATTTCTAATTAAAATATCTCCATGTGTCAGCATATTGGTAATGTATTATTTTAATCCATTTATTTTGTTTATGAAACAGTGACATATGTTTAGATTGTGAAATATATGAGCCTTAAAAATCACTTTATTGAAGAAAATTAATTCCTACACTACTGTCTGGGTAACGTGCTCACTCACCCAGTCAGTCATGGCGCCTCTGCCAGTCTTAATGTTGGGGAGACACAGTTCTTACTCTCATCCACGGAACAGTCTTGGAAAGAAGTGTAAGTCTTCTCTTTCTTAGCTCTCTATGATAAAATTTTTCTTTTTTTATTAATTCAAACATTTCCCCCCTTCCCTCACACTTTTTAGCAATATGCATAAGGAAAGATGAGCCTGAATATTCATTTAAGGCATTATGAAAGACCAGTCAAAATTAAAACAAGCTAGTTCCTTTTCCAAGGTAGACATGGTGATTTGTTTGTCAGCAGGGAGATGTTTGGGTCAGCCGTGGATAGAGTGACTGTCAGCAGTTATTCCGACAAGACAAGTAATTTCACTCAATGTATTACTGACAGATTGCTCACTTCTCTGAATCACCAGAGAAAACAAACTTAATATTGTTACAGGCAGAGTTTCTGTCTTCATTACCTCCAGAGAATGATTTTTATCGAGTATTCAAAGCCCACCAAGCTTTAGTTGGAACATATTTTAACAGACTAGTTCTTAAATGGTAGTATGAGTGGTAACTCAATTGAAGGGATGGTATATGAAAATTTGTAAAAAATCAATACAAATACATTTTTACCTTTATGTGATGGACATTCTGTGTGGTCCGAAGGAGGTTTGAAGAAAGGAGTATAATTAGAGCCTTTCAGTACTGAGAAAACCTGTCCACCTAAGTACAGGTTACTCTTAAATGAAACCAAGTCTCGCTAAGTTTGCAAAGATAAAAGAGAACAATTGGAATTTTTGCGAAGGTAAATACAAGCACATATTTTATTTCAATGATATTGTCAATTTTCATGCTACAAATAGGAAATGAAGAAGTGCCCATCAGCACGGGCAATGCTCTGTTTCTATTTTAGTGTCAACCTGAACCCTTACAATATGTATTCACTGGTTTGTAGCTTGTCTATTTATAATTGTAAACATGCTTTAGTGCTACAGAGGAAAGGGAGGGTGAGTTAACCATGCTAGGCAGGCTCAGGAGGTTGTGATTTCTAGTGGAGAAGAGGGCTGAATAAAGAGCTGATTAGAGTGACCGATTACTGGCTACCCAGTGGAGAAAAAGAGTGTACTAATTCGAAGCTTTTTTTGAGGATGGCAACCATGGGGTTTTGCTGCCAGGGGAAATGCTTGTCTTTTTCTTCATCAGCATCATGCACACCCTTGTCTTGACTTTTAATAGTGTGTGAGAACTTGAGAAAACCACTGTGGCTAATGAAATGAGCTTCTCAGTGAAGCAGAACCTTGGGCCGAAATTTCATTTCCTTGCTATATTGTCTTATGCTGTTTTCAAATACCTTCTTTTTCTTCAGCTTGTTCATTGTAAAAAGCATAGAATATATATTCTCAGGATCATTGTAAATAACAAATGGGATAATGAAGCCAATACTAGATTTCTAAAAATGTCAGCCAAAGCACCATTAGAATGGATTTTTTTAAAAAGAAAACTTGTTGGAAGTTAACCTAATATATCAGGGTGGAAGTCACTGAACTCAAGGTTTTTTGTTTCTTTTTTCCATCATAAAACCCCAAACATTAAGTGGTGCAGTATTTAGTAAAATATCTAAATGATCTTCTGTGGCCATCTGGGACCTAAGCTTCTTGGAAAACTTTTAAAAACTTTAAAAAATGTCCTGTCTGTAAGGAGCATTATTCCACATAAAAACTTTTCATTTCTAGATAGGATTCTCAGGAAAACTTGAAGTTCCCAGGTGGGTCCTGTTGGAGACTTAAAAAATACAAGCAGATTAGAAAAGAATGCAAATTAGAAAAACAACTCCTACGTTTTGGACACTGACTTGTTATTATAGTCAAGGAAGCTGAAGTTGTTTATATTCACCCACAAATTAAATCACTGAAAAAACTTAATTTTCCTTTGAAAATTTGGATTTCATTTGGGTTTAAGGTAATAATTAGAAGTTGGCTCTTCTTACATGAGCCCCATTACTCACTGTGTTTAAGTCATCTGATTAGTAGGGTATTTATTTATATTTTGAGACATGGTTCAGGAAGAGCTCAGGACCTTGGAATTGTAAAACCTGAGCAGTTCTCTCTCTCTCTCTCTCTCTCCCCCTGCCTTAGTTGAATTCTTTATTGGTACATTTTATATATATACCTCACAATCACACTCAACATTGGGAATTTGTGCCAGTGTATGACATGAGTTAATTCTCATTTTTACCCATATCCCTACCCACACTACAACCCCCACCCTCTATATACATGCATGTGCTTACTTTCTTTTATAAAAAGATTGTATTTTTTCTTTCCCCTCATTATGTTCCCCTACCCCTTTCCCTTTGAATATTTCATATTTCACAAAATCTATCATACATTCTAGAACTCATTTAGATCTTCAGATTCTCATACCAGAGAAAAGATATGGTATTTACGTATCTGTGATCTATTTGTTTCACTGTGTCCTCAGTGTACACCCATTTGAGCATAAATGACTCAAGCCAATCATTCTTTATGACAGTAATACTCCATTTTATTAAAAAGACTCTTCTTTATCCAATCTCCAGTTGATGGGCACTTGGGTTGTTTCCAAGATTGAGCTATCACAAACTGAGTTGCTATGAACATGGGTGCACATATGTTGCTGTGATACAAATCTTTTAATTCTTTCATGCATATTCCTAGCAGGGGGATAGCAGGGTCAAATGGGACCTCTAATCCTACTTTTTTGAGGAATCTCCACACTGATCTCCATAGTGGTTGTACTAGTATACATTTCCACCAACAGTAGAGAAGGAAGGGTTCCTTTCTTCCCACAGCCTCGCCAGCATTTGTTGCTGCTTAATTTTGAGATAGCAGCCATTCTTTGTGGAGTAAAATGAAATCTCAGTGTTGTTTTCATCTACATCTCTTGAAAGACCAGTGATGTTAAGCATTTCTTCATATACTTCTTGGCTGCTTTTACTTTTTCCTCTATAGTGTCTGTCCATTTCAGATGCCCATTTTTAAATTGTGTCTTTAAATTGGGGGGGGGTAAGCTCTTTATATATTCTAGATAGTAGCCCTTTGTCTGAGAAACAGCTAGTAAAGATTTTTTTTTGCCAGGTTGTTGGTTGCCTTTTAGCTCTGCCAATGGTTTCTTTTGCTGTGCAGGAGCTTTTTAATAAGATGAGATCCCATTTATTGATTCCTTCTGCTAGTTCTTGTGCTATAGAGGTTTTGTTCATAAAGGCTCTCCCTAAGCCACTGTCTCCTTTTATACCCAACCTAACTTGTTTTCCAGCAGGTTTAGTGTTTCTGTTTTAAGTACTACAAAGCCACTGTGATAAAAACTGCATGGTACCGGCAAAGTAACAGACCTAAGGACCAGTGGAATAGATTAGAAGACGCAGAAACAACTCCAGATACACTAAGCCACCTTCTCTTTGACAAAGGAGCCAGATATCCTCAGTGGAGGAGAGAGAGCCTGTTTAAGAAATGGTGCTGGAAAAACTGGGCTTTAACTTGCCAAAGACTAAAGCTAGACTATCTCTTTCACCGTGTACTAAACTAAAATCACAGAGGATTAGAGTCCTCTCTCTCTTAATGTAAGATTTCCACCCAAATCATTTAGTTTGTATCCTACTAATTAATCCATTTAATGCAAAGGTCCCAGGAATATGGTCAGCCCTTCATTACCTGTGGGCTGCGCATTCATGGATACATCCAACCACAGATCAAAAATACTTAGAAAAAGACCTGCCTGTGAGCCAAGCTATGCAGGCTTTTTATTGTTATTGTTCCCTGCACAACACAACATAGAAAGTATTTCCATAGCATCTGCGATGTAGTAGATATTGTAAGTAATCTCGAGATGGGTTAAAGTATACCTCGAGAGGCTAGGGATTTAGTTCAGTGGTGCTGGTGCTTGCCTTGCAAGTGTAAGGTCCTGAGTTTGATCCTTGGTACCACACACACACACACACACACACACACACACACAATTTAAGAAAAAAACTACGAGAATATGGATAGATGATATACAAATACCATACATTTTACATAAGGTGGCTGGAGCGTCCACAAATATTAATACCTATGAGGGGGTCCTGGAAGCAATCCTCCATGGGTTCTGAGAGAAGACTAGACTTCATTAGAATATATTGCTCACAGGATGTAATGGATCCTAAATAATAACAAATATTTCTGTCCTTGTCTTACCAAATATGTTTTAGAGTATTTTCGATTGATATTTCATAAATTAACCTAGACGGTGGTTGCTGGTACCTGTCCGTGTTTTCACCAGAGCACCTTGAGCAGCTGAGCAAAAAACCGAAGTGAGTGATAGCTATGTATGAAAATCTTACTACTTAAAATACATTCATCTCTTTGACTACATCAAACTCCACAAAATGCAAGTGTATGTGCTCATTTGAAGCAAGTTTGAAACAGGGATGCTTTTCACCGAGGTCTTCCTTTTTGGGATGCCTATCAAGTTTTTATCCCATTTCACCTACTCATTTGAATTAAAGGATGAAATGTTACATGCTCTTAAAGTTCTTACTTGAAAATACACTTCTTATCATTGAATATGATTGTTAAAATAACATAATACATCTGAATCATTAAAGTTGTATCAGGAGCAATCTTTAATAAGAGTTTGTAAGTGACCATGAGCAGGAAATTTGACAAATGCTTTGTACTCTACAATTCTAGATCTATGACATTCCGGAAAGGGCAAAACTATGGAGATGGTAAAAAATTATCAGTAATTTCTGGAGTTGTGGTGGGGAAAAGGGTACACAGGAACAGTGCAGAGATATTTTAGATACTTTGCATGAGACTCTCATGGCAGAAACATGTCATCATACACTCATCCAGATGCATAAAATGTGTGACCCCAAGAGCATAAACGAAGGATTTTGGATGATTATGTTAAAGGAAGCTCATCCGTTGTGTCAAAGGGAGACTGTGCATGCGTGGAGCAGGGCTGTGTGTGAGTGCTACCCCTGTACCTCCTCCGTGCAGTGAAACTGAAACTACTCTACATACAGTCTCTCTTGTAAAAGTTTGTCATTAAATCCAAACATAACATATTTCATCATTCAGTTATTCAGCATACATTTATTTAGCACCTAATACGTGCCAGGCGCTGTTCTAAATAACAGTCCTCAACCTGAAGCAATTTTTGTTTCCAAGGGTTGGATTGACAATGTCTGGTGATCTTTGTTATTATTTTAATTGAAGGAGATGAAGGAGATTGCTGTGGAAGTTTAGTGGGTAAGGGGCTAGGAAGGTGCTGCCGAAGACTCGGTCATGACTCGGACAGCCACCTACAACAAGAAATATTCCAGCGCCATGTGTCAATGGTGCTGATGCTGAGAAACCTCTATATAGAGTGGAGAAATAAGGAATAAAATAGCTTTGTAGAATTACATCCTTGTAAGAGAAAATAGCAAAGGAAGACAATAAATAATTGCTATTGCAAATCTTTGTTTTTGTTTGTTTGTTTTTGAGACAGGTTCTCGCTTTGTAGTTCAGACTGGCCCTGAGCTCACTGTATAGCCCAGGCAAACCTCAAACTCAGCAATCCTCCTGCCTCTGCCTCCCCAGTGCTGGGATTACAGGCATGAGCCACCATGCCTGGCAGCTATTGCAAATCTTAATCAAATATTCTTCCCTACCCATCTGTTTACCTAAATCCAGATTAGTAGATTTTTCAAAACTAAAATTTACTTGATTGTTTATCCTAAGTTTTTTGCTTCACTTTTATTCTGTCTAGTCACTTCAGACTAGAACAGGCTGGGGATCAAACGGGGGCTTCATGCACGCTAGTTTGATGATACACCAAACTATCAGTGAGCAGCCCTTGGTTTTTTTGTGGTTTTTTTTGTTTGTTTGTTTTTTTGAGACAGGGTCTCACTTTGTATTTTAAGCTGGCCCTGACCTCACTATGTAGCCCAGGCAAACCTCAAACTCAGCAATCCTCCTGTCTCTGCCTCTTGAGTGCTGGGATGACAGGCGTGAGCCACCACGCCCGGTACTGTGGTATGTGGTAAAAATAAGGGAATGTAATCCTTGATATTTGTGCTGGAGTAAATAAGTCTATCTTTCAGAGTGGAGTAGGTATGAAATTTCATGAAGACATGGGAGCGAGCTGTTCCTTGGCTCTTATAGAATGCTATTTCCTGAAATCTCATGAAATATATGAAATCATTTTGGGCAGAGATCATCCACTTAAGGTATAAGTTGGATTTTACATAGAAAACTTCAATTTACTAAAGCAAGGCAAAAGCTGGACATAAGAATAGTGTAAACATTACATATGTGTATACACAGGGACATACACATGTGTATATAAGACTTATTTTACTATTTAAACATCAACCTATATTTAGTTTTTGTAATAAGTGTGTTTAATACTATCTCCATATTTTCAACTAAAAAATTGGAACTCAGATGAGTGAAGTGTCTCAGACCAGAATCCTCACCTAGCAAACAAAGTAGGACGATAGTAGACTGTTTAAGTGTATTTTACATTTTATTTCTCAACCAGAATTCTTTGATCTAAACTGTGATGACTGGTAAGAAGCACAATCATTTAGACTATTTTTTTTGCATACCTTGTTCTTTTTTGTATGACAAAATTTAAGTGAATTAAAAGCATCTTAATTAAATGATAAAAAGGAAAATTTCAGTGTCAACATGACATGCTCATGTTCACAAAGAATTTAAATATTTTTCAGACTCCCAGCTGTATGGAAACTTCAAATCTGATAGAATTTTAAAGGGATAAGAATTATGGGTAAAAACTGTCCCATAACTTTCCTTGGAGGAAAATGTTGAGAATGCTTTTGCTGTGAGCAGAAGCACCGTTCTTTGGAGAGTTTCTAGGGATGCCTTCAACTTCAGAGTTTTGATGAGTCTCCCAGAGTAGCCGGGGACTGTGTCCTCGGCCACCCCCAGCCCGGGGAGCTCTCTGAACGCGTTCAGCAGGTCGCTCGCCAGCAGAGGAAGCAGATGTTTGACCAGACTGGAACGGAGCGCCTGCTGCACCAGGAGTGGAGTATTCCTCTTGACATCTGGACGTGGCTGGGCCGCGCCGGCTGCCTTAGGCCAGGAGGCGGCAGGAACAGTGGGGCAGAGAGCACGGAGTCTTTGCTGCTCTTTAAGCGATTAGTGCACTGAAGCAGCAATAATGTTGAATTATCGCTTGGCTGCTTTCTTCTCAGGAATCTCGGGACAACAGGAAAGTCAGGAAGGAGTATTTACAGTAGTCCTGTTCAGAGAGACAAGACGAGTTGTAAAGTGTTAAAGGGCTTTATTTTAAGATTTAATTTACAAATAGATCTGGACAGTATCTGGAACTTTTTAGAAGTCTTTTCGAACTTAAAATGACTGGCACAGAAATATTATTTCAGGAAGTGTCCAGTTTTAGTTTGGTCGGGTTATGCTACAGAAGATATAGTGTCTAAAAAAAATAGAAAATATTTTGATACTTGTAGTTGCTAGGGAAATTTTCTCTAAGCTGAGGGAAGAAAAGTGTTTTAGGTAAGAAAGTTTGAATCAAATACTGAATTTTTTTTTTTTTTTTTTTGAGACAGGGTCTCGCTTTGTAGTTCAGGCTGGCCCTGAGCTCACTATGTAGCCCAGGCAAGCCTGGAACTCAGCAATCCTCCTGTCTCTGCCTCCCAAGTGCTGGGATTACAGGCATGAGCCACTACGCCCAGCACTGTGGTATGTGGTATTGATGGCTGGTGGGCGTGAGTCACCACGCCCAGCACTGTACGTGGTTACCAGAGATCGAACTCAGGACCTTGCACTTGTGAGGCAGGCGCCAGAACCACTGAGCTAAATCTCCGTCCCCAGATACTGGATTTTATTGTTTCACTCTATCATACCAAAAACTGGTCTGTATTTACTACCCAAACTGAAACTATTATGCCAGTTTCCTTTATGATAGGTATTATTTAAACACAAGAGATGTGGAAATGGATAGTTTAAAACGTATTTCACGATGACCAGTTGTCACATTATGTTATTTTGCCTTTTATAATTTTTCATTAGTGAGACCTCTGTGCTCGAAGAAGTCCTTTTATGAATGGATAAGGACCATTGTGTTTACTGTAATAAGTTGAAGAAGAATGCCGTACTGCTCTCACTTAACCTCTGAGAGTCCAAGGGGGTTAGACTTAATTCACACTGCGAGAAGCCGACCTGAAAAGCTGTGAAGAGTGAGTGAGCTGCATTTGGCAAGCTCTGCTCTGGTCCTCTGGGAGTGAAATTAAAAAGGAAAAATTAGAAAATACTATTTTCTGAAATTCTCTCTGACTAAGCTGTATTTCACCGGGCCATTTAATGCTCAAATGGACAAAGGTATTACTTCGGTCATTCGATTGGATCAAACTCCTTCTCAGAGGCCCAGTTTAAAAACTCTGTAGGAAAAGTGGTTTAGCATCACACTCCCAGTGGATTATCACTCGGTTTGCTTGAAAAGGAAAGCAAATTAATAAAAATACATTTAAAAGGGCCGGA
>PVIC010054436.1:0-11363 GCA_004025085.1 Thryonomys swinderianus | reverse complement strand
TATTTAGTTGTATTTTATATACTAAAGTGAACAATCTGAAAATGAAATTTAACAATAATTACATTGACAATAGCTACATAAAGAATACCCCACAATAAATTTAAAATATAGTATGTATAGACATATCAGCAAAGAAGATATATCGATAGCAAATATATGAGAAGATGCTCCACATCCTAAGTCATTAAGCAATTGTAAATTAAGACAACAATAATACCACTAGACACCTATCTGATGGGTAAAACCTAAAGTACTGGCAGTACTGAATGCTGCCAAAGACGTGGAGCAACAGGAACTGTCTTTTTTTTTTTTTGAGACAAAGTTTCACTTTGTAGTTCAGGCTGGCCCTGAGCTCGCTATGTAGCCCAGTTGAGCCTCGAACTCAGCAATCCTCCTGTCTCTGCCTCCCGAGTGCTGGGATGACAGGCGTGAGCCACCACGCCCGGCACTGTGGTATGTGGTACTGATTGCTGGTGGGCGTGTCACCGCTCCCAGCATTGTATGTGGTTACCGGGATCAAACTCAGGGCCTTGAGCTTGCGAAGCAGGTGCTGGAACCACTGAGCTAAATCTCCAGCCCAGGAACTGTCAATTATTACTAACAGGAATGCAAAACCTAAGTTCACATATAAAGCTTATATATGAAAATTTATAGTCACTTATTCATAACTGCTAAAACTTGGAACCAAGTAAGATGACCTGCAGCAGGTGAATGAATAAAACAGGTACACTGAACTATCACTCAGCCCTGAAAGAAATGAGCTTCTGTGTACAAAGAGAGCCACAGAAGGATTCATATTGTTATGTGAAAAAAGCTAGTCTGAGAAGGCTACTACTATACGATCTCAGCTGTACAAACAAAAGAAACAGCAGATGTTCGCAGAGATTTAGAGATGGAGGTGCAGGTGGACCACAGGGGCTTTTAGGTTAGTGAAAATATTTTGTGTAACACTGTCATGGGTGGTACATGACATTACTCACTTGTCAAAATTGATAGGCTATGAAACAATGAATATATTATAGACTATTATAAAAATAAATGACAAAATAATTTAATATAAACTATAGATTCTACAGTCAATAATTATAACAAATATACCACACTATTGTTAATAGAGCTTGTGGATAGGGGTGGGAGAGAATATGGGAATTCTCCTAATCAGCTATTCAATTTTATTTTTCTATAGACCTTATGCTACTCTAAAAAGTAGCTCGTTATGGGTCTGAATATTTAACTCAGTGGCCCAGCAAGCGCAAGGTCTCTGGTTGGATCCCCTGTAGCCACACACAATACTGGGCGTTAAAAGGCTAATACTAATTTTAGGTAGCCCAAACTGAGCTTGTATAAACATGGGTGCACATATGTCATGGTGATATGAATCTTAATTATTTCCTGTATATACACAGGATAATATCAGGATCAAATGAGACTTCTAGTCCTAGCTTTTTGAGGAATCGCCACAATGCTTGCACCAGTCTATAATCCCACTAACAGTGGAGAGGGGTTCCTTTTGACAGCCTCATCAGCATTTGTTGCTGGTTGATTTTGAGATAGCAGCCACTCTTTGTGGAGTGAGATGAAATCTCAGTGTTGTTTGCATCTGCATCTCTCAAAAATGACCAGTGATGACGAACATTTCTTCTTATGCTTCTTGGCTGCTTTTACTTCTTCCTCTGAGAAGTGTCTGTTCTTTTTAGACTCTCTTTTCTGAATTGGGTCTTTATATTGGGAGGGGGCTGGGTTTTTTTAAGCTCATCGTATACTCTAGATAGGAGTCCTTTGTCTGATAAACAGCTGGTTAAAGCTTTTTCACATATTATCAGTAGTCATGTAGCTCTGTTGGTGGTTTCTCTTGCTGAACAGAAACTTCAATAGAATGGGGTCCCAGTTGTGGATTTTTTCTGCTAGTTCTCACGCTGCACAAGTTTTGTTCATGAAGTCTTTCCCTAAGCCAGTGTTTCCAAGAGTCCTATCTAACCTGTCTTGTAGCAGGTTGGTGTTACTGTTCTAATATTTAGGTCTCTAATCCACTATAATTTTAGTGTAGGACATGGTGAGAGAGTTAGTTCTAACTTTAGTCTTCAGCAGGTGGAAACCCAGTTTTTCGGCATCCTTTATTAAAGAGGCCTTTTTTCCTCAATTGAGTATATTTTGCTTCTTTAACACAAATGAAGATGCTTAGTGTATTCTGAGTTATTTCCGCATCTTCTGATCTGCTCCAGTGATCCTCTGGTCTATTACTTTGCCAGTACCATGCAGTTTTTATAGCTAAATCTTGGAAACAATCCAAGTGCCCATTAACTGGATACTGGATAAAGAAAATGTGTTTTTTAAAAAATAGAGTATGATTTGGCCATAAAGAATGATTAGAGTCATTTTTCCTCAAGTGGGTGTACCTTAGGAACATACTCATAAGTGAAATAAATAGGACATCAATGTGTAAATACATTATCTTTTCTCTGGTATGAGACACTGAGAATGTAAATGAGTTCTAAAATGTAAGATAAATATTGTGAAATAAAACATAGTCTTAGAAAAGGAGGGTAGGAGTAAGCGTAGAAGGGAAAGACAACATTTAATGGTTAAAAAAGGAAACAGCTTATGTATATAGGGGCAGGGAGCTGTAGAGCGTGTAAGGGAATGGGAAAAATGAGAATTAAGTCATGTTATGTATTGGTTGCAAATTTTTAATGTGGATTGTGATCATGATGTGTATATAGAATGTACCAATAAAATCAAGTAAAATAATTAATATTAAACTGTTTACATAGCTGCATAATGACATAATTGTCATAAAACTACAATTATTTACATATACATATACATATATATATGTATATATGTTTTCAAATTAATTCTTTTTTTTTTTTTTTTTTGAGACAGGGTCTCACTTTGTAGTTCAGGCTGACCCTGAGCTCACTATGGAGCCCAGGCAGGCCTGAACTCAGCAATCCTCCTGTCTCTGCCTCCTGAGTGCTGGGATGACAGGCGTGAGCCACCACGCCCGGCACTGTGGTATGTGGTACTGATTGCTGGTGGGCGTGAGTCTCCACGCCCAGCATTGTATGTGGTCACCGGGGATCGAACTCAGTCAGGATCTTACACTTGCGAGGCAGGCGCCGGAACCACTGAGCTAAATCTCTGGCCCTCAAATTAATTCTTACTTAAAATAATTCTGCAATTTTTCTTCTAAGGCTTCTAATTATCTACATCAGAAAATTTACTACGTGTACAACTAGAATGTTTTAGAAAACTTTTCATGTTTTTTTACTTTTATTTATTCCTCCATGGTTTAATATCATCACATAATTAATTGTGACTGCAAGATGAGAGTTATAAAGTCTGAATACTTCTTTATGATTTCTGTATCTGTAGAGTAGCTCCATGACAAAACATAAATAAAATAAAAAGATGAAAAAAATTATTTTTATATGTGACCTTGGAGAGAGTTTCAGAATTAATATATTACATCTGTGAAGCACACTGGGCTCTTTGAAATAGGAGTTGTAATATAATGTAATATCACAGAAATCTAAGAGATTATGAATGAACAATGTATTAAAGACAGTTTATCCTTCAACAGATTAATTTTTGACAGAGCCCCAGGCAACTGCTAGGATGCTAGTGCCACTGTCAATTATACTCCTGGAGTGGTAGATGGAATAGCTACACAGGTACTACTTATATGTTCCTTTTTATTACTTATGACTCAAACTAATAGAGAGAAAGGTAGAAAATGGTACATATGAATCACAAACTAAAATGCTATTGTCTTTAATGGTTTAAAAGACTTTTCCAGCCGAGCGTGGTGGCTCGTGCCTGTAATCCCAGCACTCGGGAGGCATAGGCAGGAGGATTGCTGAGTTCGAGGCTTGCCTGGACTACATAGTGAGCTCAGAGCCAGCCTGAACTACAAAGCGAGACCCTGTCTCAAAAAAAAAAAAAAAAAGACTTTTCCACTTTAAACTTTCCACAAATCAGAAAAAATGAAGCTAGTTATTTAAAAGTGGCAAATTATACACTTATTTAAGTTTACAGAATATTTTCTGAACCTCCATTTTTCTCACATGACTGCTTCTATAAACAGCATATATTTTGTTTCAGAATTTCCCAATATAAAACTCCAATATAATATAGCAGATAAGTACTTTCAAGTTTAAATGTATGTAGTAAAATTTCATTTTGGTCTATGTGGATTAGCATTGAAAAAACGTCTTGTTTGGAAACATTATTTGCATTAGATCTTCAATCATAATTGCATGTAAAAATTTTAGTTTCTAATAGAAAGCAGTAGACACAATCAGGCAGTAGTTTTGAAAATGTGTTTTGTTTAACATTTACTAATTGTAGCAATTTCTTTATTAAGTAGTATTTTTCTCATTATAATACAAAGATGGATGTGTCAGTATGGTCATTTATTTATTTTCTAGAGATTCAATATATTATTTAAACAGATCTAATGAATATAGAAACAAATACATTTCATGAAAAGATTGAATCTAGGAAATATTAAATATGCAACAATTTGACATAACCATATTAGTCATATCGTAATACAATTATATATGCATATATATGTGTGTGTGTGTGTATATATATATACATACATAAACTATGAGTATATTTACAAGCCTTACCTCCCATCTCATGGATCCATATGGCTTATTAACAAAAGATTATTCAATAAAATAAATAATCTGTGTGAAGTTTTAATCTAGTTGGTTTAAGTAACAAGAATTACTTATTACATTATTTCTACCTTCCACATTTATTTATTTACTTAATTGAATTCTTTATTATTATATTTTATATACACATCACTTTCCACATGTTAATTCTGTTGAAAACAGTGTGTGTGTGATCCTGAGAATTCAGTAAGACAAATAATTATGCCATAAAATATCCACGTAATTATTGTAAAATTTTTTATCTTTATTGGTACATTGTATATACACATCATGGTCACACTCAGTATTGGGAATTTGTACCAGTATATTGTAGAATTTTTATGTCTGTCTTTAAAATGTTTTCAAAGATCTTTGAGTATTGTTAATATTATCTCAGTTTACAAGTGAAAGAAATTTGTGCTTAGTGGTACATTTTTAACTGCTAAACTAGATAACTCCTTAAATTTTAATTGATGATTTAGTGAAATTTATTTACTATTAGTGTTTACTGCTGGCAAGGTGGAGCATTCTTACGCTTGGAATCACACCTTCTGGTTCACATGGTATTTTAGAACATCGTGTGATGAGAATTCTGCTGCTTGTAACACATGACTTCTGAATTTACTGAGTGTTGGTATCTGACAAGTAGATTGAAGGAAAGTATTGGGAGACAATTCACGGAAAACATTGGCTAGAATATACTTCTGCATATTAGGCAAGTACTTAGACGCCTGTACTTAGCAAACAATGCTGTTAGAAAATGCATAACCTTAAGATTTGCTGAAGAAAATGAGTTTGAGACCAACTATTCTCAGTTACAAAAGTTATCAGTACCTAACTTGGTGTCAAAAAGTTAATTCAGTCTTGACTCATAGGTAATTTATTTTAATGTAGTATAAATTATTAAATCTATGTCTTAATAATTTGGGTATTTTGGACTTGTAAAACTTTTATAAATAATAAAGAACATTCACTTTCATTATTCTTGTGGTCCATGCAACCATTCTAGGAAAAGTAATATTTTTCTCATAAGATGTGTATCACCTTGTATTAATAAGAACTTGTACAGGTATGTGGGTTAGGACATAACACCTTTTTTCTTTAATTTATCAACTGTTAATTAGAGGTAGAAAACAGACTCTGCCAGCTATCATTTTCTTAGAAGTACTACCAAGACACCTATAAAGTAATATATACTGAAGTATATGTAAAGTATATTAACAAGAAGATCATAACTGAAAGAAGAAATTGGCTTGTATACATATGATTATTTGACTTAGGACAAAAATTTAACTAAAATCTGGAGGACAAAGAATGTCTCTTTCAGTACATAGTCATGGAGAACTTACAGTACATATTTGTGTAAACGATTCACAACAAAAATATAAATTATAATTTCAGATAGATTATAGACCTTAATTAAATATAAGGCTTTTTGTTTTGTGTATGGTAGAATGCATTCATTAACTTCCTAGAGGGATATATACTTGACTTAAAACACAAAATACTAGATATAAAAGGAAAAAAAAACATGAACTGTTTTACCATTTCATGAAGAATATCCAATTTGAAAACACAAAAACAAGTCACATAACAGGAGAAAGCATAAAAAGATACATTTGATACTGAGCATAGATTTTAAATATAAATAAATAAGAAAAATAAAATGTAAAATGATACATATTTACATAGATATTTAACATAAGATGGTTTTCTAATGTCCAGAATTTGGAATTCCTCAATAATATATTTATTTAAGAAATGAAAAATATTAAAACCTTAAAATATACACATGTATATACCAGATTAATTTATTTTGATAGTTCTGAAAATGTCAAATACAATGTAAGAAGTGGAGAAACTTAAATTTTAATAAACTGATACAATTATTTTAGAAACTGAACTATTCAGATTTATTAAAATGTGTGATAGATTTTGTGACACAGGAAATATTTAAAGGGAAGGTGGTAGGGGAAAGTAATGAGGGGAAAGAATAAATATGGTTTGAAAAGAAAAAAGAAAGGATATATATATATATATATATATATATATATATATGGAGGGGGGATTGTGTGGTGGGTAGGGATATGGGTAAAAATGAAAATTAACTTCTGTCATATACTGGTACAAATTTCCCAATGTTGAGTGTGATTGTGAGCTGTATATGAAAATGTAACAATAAATAATTCAATAAAAAAACAAAACTCTAACTTCCCTCTCATCTAATTCTTTTTTTTTCTTCCTGACACTATTAGAACAATATTTGTGTTTTTGTTGTATAATGTTTACATTCATTGAGGTTATTAAGATCCTGAGCATTCTTATTTCTATTCTACCTACTACTTTGTCCCATAACCCCGTCCCTCACACTTTTCTCTCCTGGACTTCTTCCCATTTGCAAGAGATCCATTAACTTGCACAAATGAGACATACCAGATAGTATTTAATATTGTGTATCTGGTTGATCCACTCAACACTACGTTCCCAAGGTGCAATTATTTTCCCATAAATGTTTCAAATTTGTCCTTCTTTAGATACAAGCCATTGTCCATTAGAGCGATTCATATATGACAAGTAATGTATCATAAAGATCATATTTTAAATATATTACTTCTTGAAAGATGTTATACATTCATTGTAATCCCGACAACTTTGTGTTCATGGTTTAATAATTCCACTTACCTCTTAAGAACCTTTGTGAGCACATTATATAATAGTTATAGATAATCTCCCACGTTAATGCAAACTGATTGACCTCCATTGTATTTAAAATGTGGTATAGTCATTTATACAGTAAAATACTATTTGGCAATCTGAAAAGACATACTACGTGAAGCAGTAGAACTGGATTAAAAATTCCCATGTAGAAAGAATGACTAATTATTTCACTTATTAATATAGAAGTTTGAATATAAATGTTTTAGGATTCAAAATATGTTACAGCCAATGGTAGTCTTATTTGGATGGAACAAAAAAAGAGGCTTCTGAAGTTTCTCAAAATGTTTCTCCAGTTAAATTTCTACAACCTATTAATATTTATGTGATACAAAATGTAGTGATTCATTGAACCAATGGATGTCTACATTGTATTATATGTGTGCTACACTTTGGACCTCCAAGAAAGTTTTAAGCTATCTCATGTACTTAGAAAATGCAAAAGATTAGGCTGATATTGAGTCTTCTCAAGAGCGTGAGAGTTTTAAAATACAAGTAAATACAGGTGCAAATTTGAAAAATCTTGGTGGCTAAATGTAACTTTTAGTGATAATTTTTTACAAAAATAAAAATAGAATTTGAGTGACAGCAAACATTTTCTTTTCCTTAGTTTGTACTTTTGCAGATACATTCATTTCTCTTTTCTGCTATCAAAGGTTATTAAACATTTAGTAATAAAAATCTTTAAATTACTGTTCTGTATGTCTGGAATCTCATAAGTCTCTCTCACTCGGGTGAATCCCTGGTGTCTTCAAAATGGCATCCTTCCCAGAGGCTCCCGGGAGAATCTGTTTTTGTAATTCTTTCAGTGATCAAAGGTTTCCTGTATCACCCTGATCCCTGGTCTTTTTTGTCCTCAAAATCTAGGCATGTTTTCCAAAAATATTCTACAAAATAGTTTACATTGTATTACTCAAACTCCAAAGCTTCTGCCCTGTGATTATACTGTACCTTCCCAGATAATCCATAATACCCTCTCGATATTAAATAATAAAATTTGCTGATTATCAATGTTAAATCCATATGCTGCCTTATCTCCTTTGCCACGAAATGCCAAAAAATCATGGATTCCACATCACGTTGTCAGCCCTGACTGCTCTTTTGGTTTTATTTTTTCACATGCTTGTGTATAACAAACTTCTCTGCAAAATTTGTAAACACTGTGCCTTGACTTTTAACCTAAAACTATTCAAACAAATTGAAAAAAACTGAATAATCTGGCTAGCGATGACAATTTGAATTTTTTTACTTCAGTGTTTGTTAGTTGTCAATGATATTTTATGGCCTTCATTCATTTCCATGAAAGAGTACATAAATATTATTAATCATGAAAATGCTGTTAGCATCATATCAATATAATAATTATATAAAAGGTCTTTGGCTTGTTTATAAATATACAAATATATTTTCCTATAAATCTGTACTATTGTTTTTAAGGCTAAGTAGTATTAATTAGTTAATTTCAGAAAGTATAGGTTAGTTTAAAGATCATCTAAAAATATTTAGAGCTGAAAAACAGACTCCACTCTGACATTTAATTTTACTTTTAATTAATTCCTTATTCATTTTGAACACAAAATTGTCAAGAAAATATCATTGAAAACAAATGCTGAAAGTAAATAAGAGTTAAATAAGAGAGTTCATATTTTTTTTAAAATCCTGAATTAAAGAAGCATTCTACACTCACAGTTATTCTGTAGCTATTATTACTCAAACACATGTTGAAGCAGGTTAGTACAGGCAATGCTGGGACAGACGCTTATAGACTTAATTCACAAGAATTAATGAGAATTTCATTTGAAAGACAGAAGGGAGAGGGAGAGAGTGGAGAGAAAATGGATCAAATAGAAAATGAAAATATATCCTGTACTTGTACCAACTCCCAACGTGGCATGTAATCAATAAAAATGAAATGAAATAAAAATAATAATATATTTAAACAAAAAAGAGATATGTGTGTTGCTAGAAAAAGTTATTATAATGTGTCAGACAATATATCTAAAGTTTCCCTGACTTATTACAACTATCTTACGTATTTTATATGTTCTTTGACTTCTTACTCTGGTTTTTAATATGTATGTATGCTAATTAACTTCATGAGGTCTAATACCTAAATTAATCTGGTGCTGGAAAATTCAAAAGATGTTGGAAAGAAGGAGGGATAAGAATTGAAATGTGTTTTGTACATGTACCTATTCTTTACACTGCATGTAAACATTGCATACTAAAAATATTTACTAATAAAAGTAAAAAAAATTATATTTTTCTACAGAAAAAAAGTAAAGTGGTAAGAATGATGGGCTGTATCTTGTAAGTAATGGAGAGTATTTTCAGGGAGATTTGTGCCATTGTGTCTTTTACTGTCATAAAGTTTTAAAATGTCTACATTGAAAAGACTAAGAATTTGAAGCTAGCAAGCTAGTTTCATTCTTTAAAAAAAACGGTACAGATGTGAAGAACTGGAGATATGTGGTTTCCTGAGCATAGAGGAGACGGAAGGTGAGAAGGAAACGGTACCATGATAAAAAGGGTAATGAGATAGGTCTTCATAGCAATGGAACTGTTCTATTCTTTTCCATTAATGCAACTGTACTAATGGCAAAATCCAGGCTATGATAGTTGAGAAAGTTGAGTGGTGTACTTTATATCACTTCTCTTGTGGTGTATGCACTGGGGACAATGGATACAGAGTACATAAAGAAAAAACGATGAGAACAAATATAAACTGTGAAGTTATTCTTTTTCTACTCTCTGGCATTAAAATCTATGCAATTATACTTTCTAGTTGATTTTATGCATACTAGTAGACTTTTTGGAAATGTTTCTATTTGCTTTAAAATATTTATTCTTTATTTTATTAACAGTCTAAGTATAAATAACAACCAGTGTTAGAATAATACAAAGAACATATCAGCATTAACAAGTAAGTTACTCAGCATTAACAGGTAATTTTTTTTTCCTGGTATTGGGGATCGAACTTGGGCCCTTGTGCATTCAAGATTGGTGCGGTATCTCTTCAGCTAAATCCCCAGCTCCTAACAGGTAATTTTTTAATGCTTAATATTTAGAAAAGAAACATAGAGGTTGTATTAAAAATCTAAGAAGGCAAGGCAAATATTAAACTGAAATTAAATTGACATTTAATTAAATCACACATTGAGGAGATGTAGAACTGATTTCAGTTCATACAGAAAGAGAAAAAACTCCACTGTAATCTTTTCATGCCTTGTGATAAATGAGTTGAGTTCACATTTCAAATCAAATTCTTCAACATAAAGCTCAATTAAGGGCATTACTTAAGCTTGTTGCATTCATTAGCTTTCCATGTTTACTTAATTGTTATAACTTTGGAAAAGTTACATACTTAAAAGTACAATAGCATTTATTTCAAAGAATTTTAGCGTTGTGTTTAAAAAAAAATTAGCAGCTTCCCAGAGAAAATAGAGGTTCTTCTCTATTTTATTAAGTTTATCCATATATTTTAGGTACATATCATGATCACATTCATCATAGGGTATTTGTATCTGTACATGATAATTATCAGTTCTTATTTTTCTCATTTCTGTTCCACTCAAACCCTCCACCCTTCCTTATTTAGACAAGGTTTATTTTCATTTCTTCCTTCCTTCCAATTTTTTTACTTTCTTTCCTTTTCCCTGACCCCCCCCCCCCTTCTTCCTCTGGCTCTTGAACATTTTTTTCTCACACCAGAGAAACAATTCTTGTATTTATACAGGTGTGACTGATTTATTTCACTTAATAGTATGGTGTCAAGTGCGTCAATTTAGCTATCAATGTATCGAATTTTCTTTCTCTCTTTCTCTCTCCCTTCCTTCCTTCCTTCCTTCCTTCCTTCCTTCCTTCCTTCCTTCCTTCCTTCCTTCCTTCCTTCCTTCCTTCCTTCCTTCCTTCTTGCCTTCCGTCTTTCTTTCTTTCTTTCTTTCTTTCTTTCTTTCTTTCTTTCTTTCCTTCTTTCCTTCT
>PVIC010054435.1:0-11418 GCA_004025085.1 Thryonomys swinderianus | reverse complement strand
CTGTTCCACTTGCCAAGATCCATACAGAACAGACAAAAATTTCTTGCTCTCAAGAAGCTTCCATTCCAGTAGGGTAAGAAAGACAATAAATAAAATATAACATGTGTCTGAGTGGTCAGTGTAATATTAGTCAGCTTTTCCATTACTTAGACACAATGTCCAACATCTACAATTAAAGAAGAAGGACTCACAGTTTCAGGGGATTCATTACATGGTTGGCTGGCTCTGCCTTAGAGGATAGAAAGGCTTGGCAGAGCAAAAATGCTTTGTTCATTATGGCAGAAGCAGAGCAGAGGAAGAGTGTCAGAGAGGAAGAGGTCGGGATCAGATAAAATACTCACAGAAGCATGCAACTCTAATTTCTTAGGAAGATCCAATCAAATTGAACGTTCATTTTAACCACATTACCCTTTGCCAACTTGATACCAGAACACATCTCTTTGAGCTGTATTTAATCTCCAAATAAACACAATACTAAATAACAGTTCCACCTAACATGACCCAACTATTTTTTGTACAATTGAAAAAATAATAATCCCTTCTCCAAATTTCAACAATTCCAGCATTTTTCAAAAGTCCAAGTTTAAGTCTCTTCTGAGCCTCAAAGCAAATCCCATGTCATGAACCTCTGTAAGAATCAAAAGCAAGTTTCATATTCCCAAGGTACAATAGCATCAGGTAAACATTTCCATTCCAAAAGGGAAAAATAGTTGGAAAGAAAAAAAGGATCAAAAGATAAACAAAGCTTAGCAGGGCAAATATTAAGTCCTCTGGCTACACATCCAGTATCCAACGCACATTATGTGGCAAGGTGTGAATTTCAGAGGGCAATAGGTGGCCCAGGCCCAAGGCCTTGTTAGCATCTCTCTTGGATTCACTTCACCCACAGCAGGCAGCTTTTCTTGGCAGATGGCTCATGTTCCCAACATCCTCAACTTCCTGGGATCTCCACTGCAACTTTGGCTTCATTCCATAGCTACATACATTATCCTATCAGGAGTTCCTTCCCTGGCCTCTTAGGCCTTCTTTTGAAATCTGAATGGAAGCCTCTCTGGACCTATAACTCTCACATTACACCTGCAAGTAAAGCCAGCATTACATGGACTACACCAAATCTACTGCCAGCAGAAATAGTAGGCAGGCCCCATGGACCATGGCTATAGTGTCCTCTGAAAGCCAGGATGGCTGAGTACAGTGAGATGAATTGCAGGGAACCAACTGATGATTTACTGGGCCTAGGATGAGTGAGGTCTTTTGATTTCGGAGATTCCTTCAAGACATCTTTCTTCTTGGCCCAATATAAATTATACAGTTTCTTTTAAATTGTGTTAATTTCTTCAGCCAACCACACCTCCAGTGACCTCAACTTTACATATAGTTCTAGGAGCCAAATTTTAAGTTTTTCAAGTTTTTCTGCTCTGTTTATTGCCCCTCACTCTTACCACCAAATCTGGTTAAATATAGCCAGCAGTACTCGTGCCACCCTCTGAGTGCTTGGCTCTCTTAAAATTTCTTTTTCCACATTAGTCAGCCTATTACCCTTAAATTTAGCCCGATACAGTCTTAGGACAGGAGTAAAATGACGATAAGTTCTTTGCCAGAAACAAAATGACCTTGAGTCTATTTCCCAACAGAGTCCTCCTTGTTAGCCTAAAAACTCCTGAGTTTGGCCTTTATTGTCTATATTCTCATCAAAATTCTGGTCTTCTGAGTACATATGAGAGTTGCCCATCAAGCTGAGCTTACACATCCTACGGCTTTTCATGTCTGCATCTTCAAACCTTTCCAAACTTCTCCTTTAAATCAGTTCCAAAATTTTCTGAACTATATGTTCACGTACAGTTCTAGAAATGACCCCACTTCTGGTAGCATTTTTTGGTATTAGCTTTTCCATCACTGAAAGACAGTACCTGACATCCACAATGTGAAAAGGAGGATACCCATAATTTAAATGGAAGAGGTTTAATTTTCCTCATTTAGCACACAGCCAGCTGGCTCTATTCCAGAGAAACATCCTGGTGAAAGGGCACAACACAGCAAAATTGCTTGGTTTGTGGCAGAACATAAGAACAGTGCCAGAAAAGAAGGGACCAGGCACCACAATTATTATTGGGGTTTCCACTAGCCACCCAGCTATACCCAGAAGTGTGCTTCACTAATCCACTAAGTGGCTGCCAAGCCAATCCAGTTGGTGATTCATCTTGATCAGTACAATGCCATACAGAAAACTAAAGTAGGGAAGGGACAGCTTAGAGAGGTCCTGCAGTTGAAGTAAGGTAGTCAGGAAGCCTTTTACTGAGAAGATACCATTTCAGGAGAAATGTGAAGAGAATGAGGGAATGGAATGGTCATGAGGATATTTTGGAAGAGTCTTCCAGATAGAGAAAAAAGAAAATGCAATAGCACATAGGACCAAAGAGGCTCTGGTGACACAAATCAGGGACAGATTGTGAGTACGTCAAGTGGGACAGGGCGAGATAGGAAACAGAAATCTTTAAACTTTTTTCCTCCCAAGAAAATGGAAAGATATCAAGTGAAGTTATGACCTGAAAAATTTTAAATGATAATTCTGGCTCTTGTAGTGAGTAAAGGAACAAAGGACACAAGTGGAGAGATGTGTCAAGAACCTTGAGAAATTTTCTAAACAAACAAAGAGGTGAGAAATAGGACTAGATGTATGTTTCTGGTAAAGGAAACTGGATTATATGTGGGGTAAAAGAAGTTCCAAGATGGTTCTGGGGGTTGGCCTGAGCAGCAGAGTAGCTATTTAAGAGGCTCAAATGTAAAGGTAAAGCAAGAGTTTAGTTTGGGCCATGTTGAATGCAATAAGCCTACTGGACACTCACATCAAAATGTCAAGTCAAGGGGCTGGGGATTTAGCTCAAATGGTTCCTCATCTATCTTGGAAGCACAAAAGCCTGAGTCAATCCCTGGTGCCACCAAAAAAAAAAAAAAATGTCAAGTAAAGCAGGTGTCAGAGTCTACGGTTCTTGTGAAATCCTATGTAAGAACATAGAGTGGTGATACAGGTTATGTTTTTTTAAATGGATATTTAGACCAAAGTACAAACACATTTGTTTTATGACCATTTTCCTGTCAGCCTGCAATAAAATCAAGCACATATTTTTAAACCACAGCTAAGGGAAGGCATTTTTTTTTTTTTGAGACAGGGTCTCGCTTTGTAGTTCAGGTTGGTCCTGAGCTCACTATGTAGCCCAGGTAAACCTCAGAGTCAGCAATCCTCCTGTCTCTGCCTCCCAAGTGCTGGGATTACAGGCATGAGCCACCACGCCCAGCACTGTGGTATGTGGTACTGATTGCTGGTGGGCGTGAGTCACCACGTCCAACATTGTATATGGTTACCAGGATCGAACTCAGGACCTTGCACTTGTGAGGCAGGCTCCAGAACCACTGAGCTAAATCTCCAGCCCACGGAAGGCATTTTTGGAGGGACCCATGCAGTGTAGTAAGATCACGTGACCCTCAACAGGCCTCGTCACTGGGATTTCAAGCTTGCCTTTGGCAAGAGTGCATACTTTGTATTTGCTCTCTGGGACAGCGATAGGTACAGAGCTGACATTCTGCTATAAAAGAAAATGAGTCTGATAAATACTTGCACATATCAAAATCTAATCTCACCTTTATTTGGAGGCTAGTCATTGGGATACCAAAAGACCTACCAGAATTTTCCTTGAAAGAGATCCATAAATTTACTCAAAGGAACAGAAATGTCCAAAGCTTCCACCCAGGATAGTAATCTGTTGCTCAGCAATAATTTGGAATTATTCAGCATAAATTTTGGTGTTTTTCTGGCAAAAGGATGGACTCAGACAGTGGCTTACACACATATGTTGATTTCTTCCCCAGCCACCAGTGAAAAGGGTCAAGCCATTCGAAACTAGACTAGAAAACAAATGTCCAGCTGCCAGAAATGTAACAGGACTGTCAAAACTATACACACCAGCAAGAACATAAATGGGAAAACACATCAGTGTTCAGTTCTTCCTCTGAAAGTGTAAACATCAGAAACTTTTAATTTGAAATAAGAATTTAGTGTGTCTTGCTAACTAAATTCATCTGTAACCCCAAAAGCTTCTTAGAAAAACACTAGTACACAGTAGGTGTCCAATAAAATATCAGCAAAGGAATGAATCGAATTGACATTAAAAAAAAATACTAAAACAATAAAACCCACGAGCTCCATCTTGTGGAAGGCCTTACTATGACAACAGCCAGTTCCACTGACCAGGCCTACAGAGGACCCTGCAACCGGTGCAGAAAGGGGTGATCTGGAAACTTGTCCTGAAGCTATGTTTGCATACCAAGTACACTTTTTGGTTAGACTCTAGTGAAGTCAATAGAGCTTATAGGGACCACAAATTCCCCAAACCAGCACATGACATGGCCCGTAAAAGTGAAACATCTCAGAAGTCCTCAGTAGTAGTCCTTTCCCACTCCACCCCCGCCCCGCAAAATTTTTTATAACCTAGCCTGGATCTCTTCCTTTCTGCTTCAAAAGATTCTTAGATATACCCAGAGAGCATTGCTCATCATAGCGTTTCTGCGGCTCCTGTGCTTCCAATACCCGGTGATCCTGATTTGACTTCGGCCTCTGTTATTTTTCTCCACAAGGCAGGGAGCAGAAATGGCCGTTGGTCATCTCCCACTTGCAGCCTCGCTCCTCCACTCTACCTGAAGCAGTCTCTGACTCCAACAAGCCCAGACACAGCAGCCAGAGCCTGCGACCCCAATCAAACTCCTGCAGGTGGGCCGGGCGTGGTGGCTCACGCCTGTAATCCCAGCACTCAAGGGGCAGAGACAGGAGGATTGCTGAGTTCGAGGCTTGCCTGGACTACATAGTGAGCTCAGAGCCAACCTGAACTACAAAGCGAGACCCTGTCTCAAAAAAAAAAAAAAAAAAAAAGAACTGCAGGTGGGCTCTGCCCCTTTACAGCACTACCATGCTTTCTGCATGCAAAAGGGCGCTAAGCCTGCAATTTAGGCTCTTGGGATTCCCCCATCTGAAGTTATACCTTTGGCCACCCCTAGTCCTGTGAGCCAAGGCCAGTCTCAGCTGTCACACTTCCTGCTGCACCCACCTGGAAATGGGAGGGCCAAGGCAGCCCAACCAGCCCTCCAGAGGGTTTGTAAGCAGTGATGAGCTGAAGTCATCCTTCAAAGTTCAAACTTAAAAATTCTGTGTATCAAAAATGGCCTTAGATGAGCCAGAGATTTAGCTCAGTGGTTCTGGCGCTTGCTTCGCAAGCACAAGGTCCTGAGTTCGATTCCCAGTGACCACATACAATGCTGGGCATGGTGACTCATGCCCACCAACAATCAATACCACATACCACAGTGCCGGGCGTGGTGGCTCACGCCTGTAATTCCAGCACTCGGGAGGCAAAAGCAGGAGGATTGCTGAGTTCGAGGCTTGCCTGGGCTACATAGTGAGCTCAGGACCAGCCTGAACTAAGAAGCGAGACCCTGCCTCAAAAAAAAAAAAAAAATGGCCCTAGAAAACTGTTTTAAAAAGTGTTCTGGGTGTCTTCTTATATTCCTAAAAATCCAGGGATTGGCCAAGGGGCCCAACAGAACCTCATGGCATGTTTTCATGTGGATCCAGGTCAGCCAGGAATGGCACCACAGAACTCAGCTTGCAGGAATAGACCATCTGTTCTCAATCAAGAGGAAAGCGACTTCCTTTGGCCAGGAATCTGCCAGTAAATTAAAGGGCTTGTAAATAGGTCCTGAAGACCGTGACAACAGCAACAAGATTCTTTGTGTGTGGAGATCACGCGGAGTCCCTGGGATACTTTACAAGAATGAAATCAGTTTTGTGTTATTTACAGAAGTGGAGATTGAATCAAGGCCTTGACAGTAAACTATATCCTTAGACTCTTTCAAAAAGAAATTCCTGTCTTGAGCCAGGTCTTCACTTCGTTACCCAGGCTGGGTTCAAATGGTCTCGTGGCCTCAGCCTCCCAGAGTGCTGAGGTAACGGGCGGCCTGCCGTGCCCAGCTCAGAAACGAGTCTTTACTCCTAGCTCCAGCTAGTGTTTCCAGGCACCCTGGAGTGCTCTGCCCTCATCGCCAGCCTTTGCTTGATGCCTGAGCCCACTCGCCAACATGCATCCCATTGGGCTTTCCTCATCGACAGAGGGTCAGTGCGTGAAACTTAAAATACCCAAACTAGACCTAGAATAGCAAAAGCAATTCTCAGAAACAAGGATATGGCCAGGGGTATCACTATCCCCATCTTGAAACTTTACTACAAAGCCACTGTGATAAAAACAGCATGGTACTTGCAAAGAAACAGACCTGAGGATCAGTGGAACAAATGAGAAGATCCAGAAACAATGCCACATACACTAAGCCCCTCATCTTTGACAAAGGAGCCAAAAATCCTCAATGGAGGAAAGATAGACTCTTTAACAAATGGTGCTAGAAAAACTGGGCTTCAACCTGCCAAAGACTGAAGTTAGATCCATCTCATTCACCATGTTCTAAACTAAAATCAAAGTGGATTAGAGACCTAAATATTAAAACAGAAATTCTAAACTTGCTGCAAAACAGGTTAGGTAGTACTCTTGGAGACAATGGCTTAGGGAAAGACTTTATGAACAAAACCTCTATAGCATGAGAACTAGCAGAAGAAATCAACGTGGGATCTTATCTGATTAAAAAGCTTCTGCACAGCAAAAGAAACCACGGGCAGAGAGAAAAGGCAACCAACATTATGGGAAAAAAATCTTTACCAGTTGTTCCTCACACAAAGGGCTACTATCTAGAATATATAAAGCACTTTAAAAAATCAGCCCCCCCAATTTAAAGACCTAATTCAGAAATGTGCATCAGAAATGAACAGACATTTTTCAGAGGAAGATGTAAAAGAAATTAAGAAGTATGTGAAGTAATAGTCAATGTCACTGGCCATTTGAGAGATGCAGATGGAAACAACACTGATATTTCATCTCACTCCTATTTTCAAATTAGCCAGCAACAAATGCTAGAGAGGTTGTGGAGAAAAAGCAACCCTTCTCCACTATTGGTGGGAATGTAGAGTGGTACAACCATTATGGAGATCAGTGTGGAGATTCCTGAAAAAACTAGGACTAGAGGTCCCATTTGACCCTGCTAGTCCCCTGCAGGGGATATAAACAAAAGAATTACAAGATTCATATCACAGCGACATAAGTTTACCCATGTTTATAGCAGTTCAGTTCATGATAGCTAAATCTTAGAAACAACCCAAATGCCCATCCACTCTAGACTGGTTAAAGAAGATGTGGGGTTTTTAATAAAATGGAGTATTACTCTGCCATAAAGAATGAAGCGGTTGAGTCATTTATACTCAAATGGACATACCTTAAGGACATACTCATAAGTGAAATAGGTCACAGATGTGTAAATATCATATCTCTTCTCTGGTTTGAAAAACTGAAGTTTTAAATGAGTTCTAGAATGCATGATCGATATTGTGAAATAGTAAATATTCAAAGGGAAATGGGGTTTAAGGATAAATAATGATAACAAATAAAGGGGGGAGGAGGGGGAGTGGGCAAGGATATGGGTAAAAATGAGAATTAACTTGTGGCATATACTGGTACCAATTTCCCAATGTTATATGTGATTTTGAGATGTATATAAATTATACCAATAAAGAATTCAATTTAAAAAAGATGCATAAAAAGAAAAGAAAAGCTTGTGTATATAGGGACAGGGGACTATAGGGTGGGTAGGGAATGGGGAAAATGAGAATTAATTTATGTCATATACTAATAAAAAAATTTTCAAGTGGAGTGTAATTGTGATGTATATATATAATGTGCCGATAAATTAACTTTTTAAAAATAATACCCAAACTAGATACTGTGTTTAGAGTGTGTCTCCCATGGGCTGCTTCTTCCCATGGCTCATCCATTCAGACCACACCCTTCCATCTAAATCCCTCTGCCTACCAGGCTTGGGCTGGGCTACCATCTTCTGGGTGAGACAGACAGCAAGTGAATGTGAAGTGAACAGTCTTTCCACAATAGCTATCCTGTCTTCTCTGAAGAGGTGACTTTTATTTAAGTTTTAAAGAGCAAATAAATTTGCTTTAAAGTGATAAGGAAACTCAAAAGAAATCACATCATGGAAGAATTGCCCAAAAATATAATTCTGAATCTTCCAGAAAATGAAACACCTTGGAGTATGTTGGGGTAGAAATGCCAGGGGAGCCTGGGAAACATGAGCTGAGAAGATGGCCAGGCAGAAGGACTGTCCAGGAGACTGAGCCTTCATGCCAGCTCTGGAGAGGATGTGCCCATGTGGTCCAAGTAAGTGCAGAGCCAGCCCAAGGACCTGGCTTCTTCCGATCTATTGATGTTCTATAATGCAACACAATCAGCAGAGCTGCGTCCTAGGCAAATCAAGAGTTGACGGGAAGAACACAGCCAGTTGTTAATGAGCTGACCTGTTCTAAAGTCACATCGGCCTGGTCTCCTGCTGGAAGGTATCCATATAACTATACCAAAGCACAAGACTTCTCTTGCCCTTGAGATGGGAAAGCCCTATCCTGCTGGCTGTCCAGATGGAGATAGAACTGATATATCCTGTTAAAAGGGGCCTTGGAACAAATTCTTTATCTTTCCCAGCTCTCAACCAGTGACCTGAGTCCTCTGCCCAGTCCTTGCTGAACTCCCCTTGATCCTGCTACCTTTGCTGGCTTCCTCATTCTCAGGTTGTATAACTCGGACATCTGCTTATGTTCTTCTTGTCCCCCCAAAATAGGAGTTACTACTAGTTAAATAATGGAGAGTTCCTGATGTGAATGAGTTCTAGAATGTATGATAGATATTGTGAAATACAAAATATTCAAAGAGAAGAGGGCAGGGGTAAGTAACAAGGGGAAAGAAAAAATATGATGTTAAAAAAAGGGAAACAAAGCATATGTATATAGGGGGTGCAGGGGTGTGGGGTGGGTGGGGGAATGGGAAAGAAATGAAAATTAATGTGTCATATACTGGTATGAATTCTCAATATTGAGTGTGATCATGATGTGTATATGAAATGTACCAATAAAATTCAATTTCAAAAATAATAATGGAGTTCTTGTTTGTTTGTGTTTTATTTTCTTTTGTATTTCTCTCATTTTTATGTGGGTTCTTTTTTTACACTTTTTTATTTTTAGAAGCCGAATGTGGTTGCACGAGCCTATAATCCCAGAACTCAGGAGGCTGAGAAAGGAGGATTGCCAAAAGCTCAAGGCCAGACTGGGCTACATAATAAATTCAAGACCAGCCTGAACTATATAGCCACACTCTTATGGATTATATCTAGATGGCCCCCTAAAGCCTCATGTGCCCATAAGTGGCATTTTTTGAAAGTGGCTGGATCATGAATGTGTAAATATGGACTAAGGATGTGGTAACTAAATTAGTCCATTGATTTGTTTAGCATAGTTCAGGGTATGGTTAGTGAGAAGCCTCACCCTGGGTGAGGAGGCAGCAGCCAATAGATTTATAGAATGGATGGAATATAACAGGAAAAGAAGGAAGGAAGGCTCACTGCTCACTGCCCACTGCTCACAGCCCACTGCTCACTGCTTGCTGAGGCTGCTTTTTTCTGACTTCCCTGCCATGGACTGTTTTTTCTCTGAAGCACCCTTCTGCCATGCCACTCTGCCTTGGAGCCCACTGAGTGTACAAATTGTGAACCAAAATAAATCTTTCCTCCTCTAATTTGTGGTGTCTGGCATTTTATCCCAGCAACAAAGAAGTAACTAAGACAAAGACCCTGCCTCTGTACATAATGATTATAATGATTACATTCATTATGGAAATATGAGCGGCACCATTCAAATAGGCGGGGGCCCAGATAGAGTGAAACAGATAAGGAAGTTGAAAGCTAGCTTTGCTTCCACTCTCCGTGTTCCCAAACAGATGCTTTTTTTTTTTGCTACTGTTGCCCATGGGCATCAGACTCCAGGTTCTTCAGACTTTAAATGCAGACTTATACCAGCAACTTGCCAGGAGGTTAACTAAGGATACACCATTAGAAAATATCTCTCACCAGGTATGGTGGCTCATGCCTGTAATCCCAGCATTCGGGAGGCAGAGGCAGGAGGATTGCTGAGTTTGAGGCTTGCCCGGGCTACATAGTGAGCTCAGGGCCAGCCTGAACCCCAAAGTGAGACCCTGTCTCAGAAATAAGAAAAGAAAATATTTCTCCCTCCCTCCTTCCCTCCCTCTCTCTTCCACCTTCTTGGATTTGCTGTCCAAGCCAATCTATCTAATAAATGCCCCCTTATACTTTTATATATATATACATATATATACACATATATACATACATGTATATATACATGAATACATATGGTATATACATGTATATACTCATATATGTATGTGTGTGTGTGTGTGTATATATTCTGTTGGTTCTGTTCCTCTACAGAACTCTTAACGAGCCCTCTCAACTTCAGATGTGGAACCAAGAACCTGTGCTCTTCTGCACTGATGCCATAGCCTTTTAAGAAAGTGATGCTTTACCTCCCGAGGCTGCCTCTCAGCTCCAAATACATAGATTCTTAGTGCCACTTCAATGGTGGTTATGACACATTTCAGCTTTACACCACTTCACAGCAGCAAGCTATGCTTTCAGAGCTCAGCTGTGTGTGTGTCCATCTGTACTCACAGATGGCTCGGCAGTCATTGCCCCAGGGGCTGTACCTGATCGTGCTCATGGACACACTGTCTAGGAAATACACCTTCAGGACATCTCACCCAGCTCTAGATGTCTGAACTGAAGGCAGGTGCAGCTCAGCAGCCCTAATAGAGTCAGTCTGCATAGCCAGCTTCCCACAGGGCCTCAGGATCCTAGCAGACACCTGGAAGACATTCAGGTACCTGGATCAGAACCCACTAGTTCTCAGAAAGCTATACCCTCTTGGATTCAGGCATTTCTTTCTTTAGAAGGAGCTCACTGCCAGAAAGGTGTCTCTCACTGAACAAGAATGTGGGTCAATATAAAATAATGGTTCTACTGAGGTTGGTCACTTTCCATCCCACAAAATTACTAACTCCTGCCAGGCGTGGTGGCTCACGCCTGTAATCCCAGCACTCAGGAGGCAGAGACGGGAGGATTGCTGAGTTCGAAGCTTGCCTAGGCTACATAGTGAGCTCAGGGCCAGCCTGAACTACAAAGCAAGACCCTGTCAAAAAAAAAAAAAAAAAAAAAGAGATTCTCCCGACCCAGGAACAAGGGATATCTTTCCACTTTCTGGTTTCCTTTTCTATCTCAGTTTTCAGAGTCCTATAGTTTTCAGAGTAGAGGTCTTTCACTTCCTTTGTTAGGTTGATTCCTAGATATTTCATTTTTCTGGGTGCTACTGTGAAAGGGATTGCCTCCCCAATTTCTCTTTCAGTGAATCTGTTGTTT
>PVIC010054434.1:0-11549 GCA_004025085.1 Thryonomys swinderianus | reverse complement strand
AACATTTCCTGTGGCCATAAATGGTGACCATAAATGCTGTCAAATGTGGATAGCAGAATGCTCACTTAAGCTAGTCTAGTATTATGGCAAATAATGCCAGAGATGAAATATGAAATGGTATCTTTCTTATGTGTTAACTGCATGACATGTCAAGTTCTTGTGCATTAGCAATTGAAGAGTGAGTCCTCAGAACAATGGAGCTAAAAGTGGGATATGTTTCTAGATAGGAAAGCTCCTGATGAGCAAGAGGGGTCCCGAGTGTGTAGCCAGGGAACCCTACTTTACAGAGGGGTTTTACAGGGTGAAAACTACGTGGATACAACATTGGCCACAGCCATGAACTTCCAATAAGGTTACAAGTATGGTCACTAGGTAATAGTGGTCCAGTTGGGAAACAAGTCACATAGCAAATGTGGGTGGAAAGAATAAGGATTATCCTCAGAAGCAGAAGTTCCAGAGGTCTCTGGTCATTCCCTGGGGTTGCTGATGCTGGACTTTTCCAGACCGTGTTCTTTAAGGAAGTATGCAGGTCTGACCATCATGTTTTTATCTTGAAGCCTTTTTTCAGCTGCTGTGGCTCCGTGGCAGCTGTGATGTGTTTCACCTTTGTTCTGGGTCTCTTGAGGACCTTGTCCCATCTGACGGCCCATAACATTTCTACCTATTTCATCTATCTGTAATACTAGGACCAAGAATTCAGAAGGGAATTAGATCCATCAAAGTACCTGTCTGTCATCCACCCTGCAGTACTGCCCTGTCATTCCAGCTGATGTTTTGTGTCCCTTCTCGAACTATACCCTGTAACTTCCCTCAGGTCCTTACAGCAGGACACAATATTGAGTAATGTTACAAAAACAGGTTATAGAGATGGAGCTGAGCTTTCACTGAAGCACCCATTTATTAGCTGTGTGGTCATGGACATTAGCTCGTTTCTCTGTCTCTGAATCTGGAAGACAGGATAGTCATTAGATGCTCATTCTTAGGAGGATCAAGTAGGGTAATGTGTATTAAAAACTAGATGCACATACCAGTGATTGCAGCTCTCTAGGAGGCTTAGGCAGGAGGATTGTGAGTTTAAGCCTAACCTGGGCAATGTAGTGAGACCAATGTGTGTATTTGAGATACAAATTTTATAAAAGGGCTGGGCACGTATCCGAATGCCAAGGCCTTGGGTTCAATCTCCAAGAAGTGGGGAGAAGGCTAGTGACACACTTCATACTGTGAAGGCAGCAGTGTTAAGGAAGGTCTCTAGTTTTGGAGCCTGTCCTTTGACCTGTATCTTCCAGGTCTCTCTTTGATGCTTCTTGACCAGCTTTAGAGTTTCCTTTTTATCTTGGTGTTACTTCTCTCCTTTTCCCAAGGTTAAGGCTCTCATTGTCTGTTTCTGAAATGTTAATCATACTGTATTTATATTTTTGTTCTTGGCTAGAAGCTAAGAGGAACACATATGTGGAGGCAGAATAAGGGTGCAGAGGAAGAGACGTTTGAGTCCAGGACCCCAGAAGGCAGTTGTACTGACACTGGTTAAATCCTGAAGACTCGAGCAGAGTTATAGCTTCCCTCCTTCCTACTGACTCACTTCAGTCCATGGGCAGGATGATGCCATGTTTCATTAAGTGGGTGCGATCATGCTACACCATGATTTTTCTCTCCATAGTCACCTTTCTTTTCTACTAACAAAAATGGTAATGCTTTATATTCTTGCCTAATTGTAGCTAGCTAAAAGCTACTGTCAAGATGAAGTACTACTGTTAAGGTAAACAGCCATTGCTGGTGTTAGGTTGGCATCAAACAGGACATCATCAAATAGGAAGGAAGAAGTCTCTTTTTTCTCTCTTGTTTTAATTTTCATTGAGAATAGAATTTTGACACATCAAGAGGGTGAAATGTGATGTTTTGATATTTCATCAGCTTTGACTCCTCCCTTTAGTGGTTCCTATTAGTACAATTGAAATGGGCAAAACCAGAATGTGTTTTGCAGACATCCAGCCTCTGGCAGCACCAAGCAGAGTTGAAACCAGTGCACTGAAGCTGAAATCCTAACTAAATTACCATTTCAGAAATTGAGAGGCCACGAGGTTCTTCCTGTTTGGGGAGTAATTTAGCGAGTCTAACAATAATAATAGATCCTGGAGTTAAGAAATGTAAGTGATATTTAAAATAGTGGCCAACTCTGGCAGATCCCCGAATCTGTCAGACTCAAATAAAGGTGCGGAGGGAGATAGAAATGAGGGGAAGAATGGAAATAATTTTTTTTAGTGAAGCACATTTCAAGCTGGAGCAATAGCATTCACTGACGTTTTATCTGCAGTCTTTTCTTTTTAGCCTCATCTTAATTCAATAGCTAATGTGTTTGCATCTTAAAGGATCAAAAATATTTTTTGAGATGTCCTTCTACCTTCAGCTGTTTTTTCCTCCCCCTTCGCCCTTTCCTTCATTGCTCCTCCAGGTCTTCTTTACCTCTTCTCTCTTCACACCCTCCTCTTTCCCCTCTTCTATTCCCTTTCCCAATCTGTTCTCAGTTGTATCTTTTTTACTTTGCACCTGTCTTAACTGGGTTTGACTTCTGTTTTGTTTTCCGTTACGTGCAAACTATTTGAAATGATGCACTCCCAATTAAATTGTATTTTAAGTACAAAATTTAGAGTAGTAGAAATTTAGAGAGGCTCACTTTCTCTAAATTATTTGAAGGCAAAAGCATTTATTGAATTTCTACTAACAGTATAAGAGCTTAAGAATATTGATCCCTGGTACCACCAAAAGCAAATCTTTCATCCTTTCTTTGGCATTTTTATCTCTTCCTGCAACTGTATTATACCTTTTGCTGTGATGGGTCAGCAAATGTGCTCAGCTCTGCTTTCTATGTGAGAAGAGAAAGAGGAGGAACGTTCATCTGAATGGGAAATCCCAGTTTGAGTTAAGAGCACCATCATTGCTCCAGTGCTTTCTTTTGCAGCATATGTAGTTTAGAAGCTATTGTATTTTGTGGTAGTTATGATGTACAGAGGCTCATAGACAGATTTATCATGTATAAACCAAGAAAGGAAATTTTGTTCTAAGCACAGTCTGTGACCTATTAGGAAGGCACTGTCAGAGTCTATTATCTATATTTATGAGAATTTAATTATGGTGGAACTGGCTTCTGTAAGCACTTCTGTTATTTCTACCAAAATCTGACCTTGCTAATGAGCACATTAAATATTAGCAAAGGGTTTCTCCTTCAAAGTAGTGCTGGCCTGTCACCAGCATGTTGAATCTTAGAAATGAATTGTCAGAAATGTATAGGTATTTAGCATATATAGAATGGCTAATATGTTTTAGTGAGTCCTTCCAAATTGTCTTAATAGGACACACATTATTCAGTGAGGTTGGAAGTGTTTACTTTTGAAGACAGCACTTGAAACTTGTGTCAGTTCTTTGTCCAGCCATTGATTTAGGAAAAATTTTCTATTTCCTGACAGTGAACTACAAGGAAACAGAATTTATCTCTGTGCAGTCTGGGCCTAGTGTTAAGTAGAAGACCAGTGCTTGATTACTGTCTTACTATTCTTGATAAAGGAAGCCTGTGTTTTTATTTTGCACTGGACCCTGAAAATCATTTAGAGTTAGTTGACTTTTTTTTCCTTGCATGGACATTGCAAAAGAGGATCTTGGACTTTTATTGAGTTTATATGAGTTGAAAGAACTCTTCTTCCTATTATGGAGTGAATGCTCATGTATGCAGTAAAATTCAGTTTGAAACTTGAGTGACAGAATTAATATAATTGTAGGTAATATCTAAGCTTTTCTTTCTTCACTGACTGTTACTGTTATGAAAAAGAACCTCAGAGTTGTACAAGACTAGTTGGTACAGCTCAGTCTGCATCATTTTCACAGAGGCTTTAAGGGCTCCATAGCTCATTGCAGCACAAAGAAATAAATCTTCTGACATGAAATTTTCTTATAATTTTGGTACAGAAAGTTTTATCAGAGGGTTAAAATACAGGTACCTACCTAACCTATCAGGAAACTAAAATAAGATGATAAAAAGTTATTCATTGCTTTACTTATTTATCTAGAAGCTGTAATTTGTCATCCCTTCTCTCTACTTCACTGCATAGTCTTTGTATACAATTTAGCATGGAATGAGAGGTTGGATTGAGTTTGTAAATATAGACCATGATGTTTGAAAGAATTCACTCATGGATGAGGCAGTACTCTTAAGCCTCCTTAGCCTTAGAGGGGGATCTGATTTAAAACTTTGTGCACAGAGCTGAATATTACTCAGTGACACTGTCTGAGTAATGAACTCACAGGTATCCTGGGAGATAGGGCATTACTTTAATTTTTTTTTTAAGTTTTAAATGTGCCACATTTCTGTCCTTCACTATAACTGTGCTTTTGCTTCTGATTTGCAGCTAGAATGTTGACATATTTTCCAAATGAATGAAAATTCAGTTTGCAGTGAGATGGCAAAACCTCTTTCCTGGAGAAGTACAGCCTGGGGACTCATAGAGGCTGCCTCAGCTAGACTGGAAACAAAACAGATTATGCTTGCTGGGCTTTCAGAAATATTCTGTTGACTTAAAGCTTTTAATCTTATTGTGAACACTGATAATTCGTCTTTCTGAAAAACCTCTAGGGGTTGTTTTACTTGCTGGTCTGATGGTTGATGTCTTCTCAAGTATGTCTTAACTTCTTTTGCCTTTGAAATGTGTTCACTCTAGTGGAGTAAAAAACAAAGGAATGTGAATGATACAGCTTGTTCTTTCACAGGTCTATGGGAAATAAAACAAAATGAGACTCTCTAAATACATACATATATATATATATGTATACACACACACACACACACACACACACACACATATATATATATATATATATATATATATATACATACATATCTTTTTTTTTTACAAGTAAATAGTTCAAAGCTACCCCATGTCTATCTTTCTCTTAAAGGGCACAGGAATGCCTTTGTAAATATGGCAAAGTGATGATATGATAAAGGTGGGAAGAGGGCCTTCTGCAGGTCTGCCTGGCACTGAGCAGGAGTATAATCTGTATTTTTGCATATTTTATGAGAAATTTCATAGTTGAGTGAACTAAATAAAAAAAGCTGAACCAATATACAAATGACACTTGAGAAACAACTCGACTTCCCCAATTCCTTCTATTTTTGGCTGGAGTTACTGTGTCTAATTTCTATCAAAGTAAAGCAACACGTTTAAGTTTGAGAGCTACAGCTATTTTTATTAATTTAATCAGCTTCTTTGGATTTCAAATAACATTTCAACCTTGCATTCTTGTGTTAATCAGTAATCAGTACTGAGATTCTTTTTTTCTCCCAGCATGTATCCAAAATTGAAAGATCATAAAGTTTATTCAGCCTCACTCACAAGGGTCATGAAAAGAGAAAAACAGTGGTTCATGTTAGATAAGAACCATGTATTACAATAAGAATATGCCAAATATTGAAGTCAGCATTTTAATAATTAAGGCAGTAAGTCAATGTTGAACACATAATTTAATGCTAGTAATTATATGCCCACAAACATCTTGCAAACTAGGCTTATACTTTTAGTTCAAGCATTCTCATACACTTGGTGGTTTTTGCATATTTTGCCAGAGCAGTATTTTTTTATTCCTATGCTCTATGATGTCAGGGCAAAAGGCTTTTTTTTCAGCATACATTTTATTTAAGGGAAACCTTAATAAATAGATTTTATGAGAATGTCACAAGGCCAGATATATTTACAACTCTGAACTGTGACCAAACTGTAGAGTTTGTAACAATTACATAAATGGAAAAACATGATCGTACAATCTACATGGCCTCCATAAAAGTATTTCCACTCCCTCCAATATTGTAAGTTTTATGGGTTTTTAAACCTGAAAAACTATAGAAGAATGTAGGGGAATATATGGTAATGAATGTTCTTAACTGGTCATTTAGATATTGTGGAATCTAAGACATTATAAAATAAGGGTGAGAGAGGACATCCAATACAGCTTTCATTTTTAAAAGCTTTTATTTTGAAATACTTTTTTTTTTTTTTTGAGACAGGGTCTTGCTTTGTAGTTCAGGCTGGCTTTGAGCTCACTATGTAGCCCAGGCAAGCTTCGAGGTCAGCAATCCTCCTGTCTCTGCCTCCTGAGTGCTGGGATTACAGGAGTGAGCCACCACGCCCGGCAGTGTGGTATGCGGTATTGATTGTTGGTGGGCGTGAGTCTACACGCCCAGCATTGTATGTGGTTACCGGGGATCGAACTCAGGACCTTGTGCTTGCAAGGCAGGTGCTGGAACCACTGAGCTAACCCTCCATCCCTTGAAATACTTTTAAACTTACAGACTCAAGGCCAGTAGAAAGAAATGCTTAGGCTTCATCTATATCCCTTTTAGTTTTTTATCATGTCTACCATTTCTTCATCCATCCATCTACCTATTGTTTTCTATCAATTTTTACCAATCTATCATCTATATTTACTTGTTTTTAGAGTATGTTTCAGCTGTGATGCTTTGTTATTTCTAAATACTTCACAATATATGTTTCCTACTCATCCATAATAGTCTATCTGTATCACAATATCAGAAAATTAACATATATATGATACCACTGTAACTCCCAAACCTTATTCAAATCTTTGTGATTATTAGGTTTTTAATAATAATAAACAAAAATGAGAAAAAACAAAATAGCAAAACTAAAAAAATCCCAGCCTCCACTCCCCTGAACTCCAACAGTCCCTTTCCTTTTTGGTTCAAGAACTAGGCTAAAATAAAAAATTTGATTTAGTAGTCATGTCTCTTTATTTGCTTCTTTCCGGAGCAGTTCAGACTTTATTTGGTTTTTGAAGTATGTATTTTAAAAGTGTACGAGCAAACTATTCTATAGAATGTCACTCAGTTTGGACTTGTTTAATGTTTTCTTGTAGTTTGATTCAGAAAATACATTTTTATGCAGAAACACTATAAAAATGTTTTCATCATTATTTAGGAAACACATAACCTCAATTTTTGACATTGTTCGTCATGTTGACTTCATGTCAACCTGGTTTTCTACTGTATAGTTAACTTATTAATATTTTATATTTAATAACTAATTAATGTGCATTTTGTGGGAAACAATTTTAGCTTAGGTACTGTACTCCTTGTTAAATTTTCATCCACTACTTTAAGTATCTTTTACTGGTTTTTGTTAGAAACATCTATCATGATGTGGGTGTCATGTTAATTAGTTGTCCATTCTTGGGAGACGATCCTCTTAAAAGGAAAAAGAGATTATTTTGGCTCATGGTTTCAGAAAATTCAGTCCATGGTTACTTGGCTCTGTAGCTTTTGAGCCTACAGTGAGACAGTGTAGTATAGTAAGGAGCAAGTGAAAGAGTAAAATGCTTTCCTAATGAAGTCTGTGAACCAATGATAGAGAAGACTACTCCAGCATCCCATAATCTCCATTAGTGGCATGAACTGACTCCTTAAACGTTTCTACCACCTTTCGCTAGTAGCAACCTGAGGACCAAACCTTTAACATATAGCCTTTTAGGGAATATTAGAGACTGAAACTATAACAGGGGCAAAATGATGTTTTTACTATTCTATCATTTCTTCTACAGTTATTACCTAGATTTTAGTAGAAAGTAAACCCTCAAAGTCCTCTTCCTATTTCTGCCTTGAAACTAGTCTTTTAATTTTATTTTGCACTTTTAAAACACTTTTTTTCAGATAATTTTCCTTATTTATAGGACATAATGTTTGCATTCCTTGTGGAAAGATGGTGCATGTAGATAACACATCTTAATTCCTTTTTGTTACATTATCTTGCCTTCTCTCCCCATTCTGTCCATTTCTTGATCTTCTTCTTGTACAGGTTTATAGTACATAACGTTTACAACACCTAAGTGGAGTTGGTACCTACCTATACAAAACATCTTTCAGCAGGTCATTGACATTTTTTGATACTTTCTTTTTGACACAGAAAGATGTTCTAATTTCACCTTGTACTTGAGTTGGAACTTGAGACCTTGTGCTTGCAAGGCACTGAGAACCACTGAGCTAAATCCCTTGCCCTGAATCTTAATGAGTTAAAGGATCCTTTAAAATCAATCCATAAGTTGTTCTGGAGACCTACCTTTCAATGGCAATAACTATCATTGTATGATATGGTAGAATGATGGCTCAGTGCTGCTGAGTGGCTAAAATATTTGCTTCTTTCCTCATGCTGTTAAGAATGAACTAGAAGTTTAGCTTATTCACTCATCTGAGGTTTGGCACTGAAGAAATTGCTTGCTTCATGGCAGAATGCATGGCACTGCTCTTTCCTTCATCCCGTCTTTTCCTTCAGTGTTGGAGGGAAAGAATGATTTAATAATTTTATGGCTTGCTTTGAATACACCATTTTTCTCTTTTCTTTTAACTGAAAGTGAGGTAGGTGATGTTTGGATGAATATGTAACAATGATGTAATAAGTGTATCAAGTCAAAATACTATGAAGTGATGTGATTCTTGATTCAGAAATTCCAGAGCCTTTTGTTTGAAAATGGAAGAAATCTTTTATCAGACACATGAATTTTCATATAAGTCCTTGAAAACATACATTGTTCAGATAAGTAAATTTGATTGATTCTAATAAAATAAGGAAATATTTAGGATTGAATTCGAGATCTTGATTCTTCTTCTAGTTTAATTCATGCTGTCAAAAGATATCATGACCATGCTTTTCTCAAGCTCCTAACTGCACATTAAATGAAAATAATGAGCATTAATTTTAATGGAATGAGTCTATTTAACAAATTATTTTGATAGATATCAAGTAATACTAGGATGATCAAAGCTTATAGTAAATAAGTTATAACTGGGTGCATAAAGGAGGGCAATAATAATATGGATACTTCTCAGTAAATTTTAGTTGAAGTCCTAGGGTACATTTATATGTTGTGAGAACTGGAGAATTTGAAGGGGTTATGAACTCAGTGATGTCACTCCTGAGCAATAGAGAGGGATGAGAAGCATTCTAAGTCTCTGGATCCCCAGTCTCAATGTCATGCAAAGACTAGAAGGCCTGTGTTATCCTTTCTAGCCACCTAAGAGGCAAAGTAGGAGAAAATTTGTACTTTTCCCCAGGATTTCCTAAAGGGCCTTAATTTTAAACTTTGTGGTGTTTTGAATTATGTTGACTATGCTAGATTTACCTTTTAAATAAACTTGCTTTAATAACATCCTGAACAAAAACCCAATGATAATAAGGTGTGACTGTTAATCATAATATAGCAACTTGACCAGAAATGCCTAGCAGATGGGTAAAACAAAGTTCTGGGAGTGTTTGTGGGGTGTTTGCAGAGATTCTTGGCATGCAAGTCAGAAAGCTCAGGAAGGAAGACACCTCTTGGTTCTCAGGGGCACCAATCAATAGAATATAGCCTGGGTGGAATAAAAGGGAAAGAGAAGAATTCCAGGGTAGTTGAGCAGGCACATCTTTTGGTGTGATTGTCTCTGAACATCAGTTTCAGACTCTTCAGGATTCCAGTGCAGACTCATACCAGTGGCTCTCAGTTTCCAAGTTTTGAGCTTGGCTGGTGTTGTGCTCCTGGTCTATCTTATGCTGAAGTTTTCATCTTCTTGGCTTGAATAGCTACTGGATCATCTGGCTCTCCAGCAAGTAGACCGCCATTTTAGATTTTTCTTCTTCTGATCTTGTAAGGCTACCTAATAAATCCCCTTGCATAATTATGTATATATTTTCTATTTATTCTATTCCTCTGGGGAACCCTAACTAATACATAAGGGGAAATACAAGATTTTGCAAGATACTTTTACACTGGTATGATAATGACAAATTATTTTAGAAAGTGATACCATTACTGAGGTCCTAAAACTAAAATAAATAAAATACAGGTGAATGAAGGTATTTTTAGCTGTATGACTTCAGTAAGTCTCTTAAACATTTTGCGTCAGAATACAAAGAACTCTAATAGGCATTAGGGTTTCAGATAAGACTTATGGGGATGTGATCTGAGGCAAGGAACAAGACCGAATACCAGAAGGGAGATGTCTTATGAATTAAAGGCCAGGATTTGTGGCTATTTTGCTGGTCAGTAAGGAAGGAAAGTCTTACAGAGTTGGGATTTTCTTTACTCAGACCACAGAATGAATGTCTTCCAAACACAATCATGATTAGATGATGTATATTCTTTTTTTTTTAGAGACAGGGTCTTGCTTTGTAGTTCAGGCTGGCTCTGAGCTCACTATGTAGCCCAGGCAAGCCTCAAACTCAGCAATCTTCCTGTCTCTGCCTCCTAAGTGCTGGGATTACAGGCATGAGCCACCACGCCCAGCACTGTAGTATGTGGTATTGATTGCTGGTGGGCGTGAGTCTCCACGCCCAGCATTGTATGTGGTTACAGGGGATTGAACTCAGGACCTTGCACTTGCGAGGCAGGCGCTGGAACCACTGAGCTAACCCTCCGGCCCGAGATGATGTATATTCTGGTGATGAGAAAAGATCAGATAAGTACAGTACATATGTAAGACTCAAAAAGAAATTTGAAAGGAAAAGTTACTAGAAGTCAAGTTGTTTTCTCCATATATTATAAAAAGGTAGAAGTGGGTGGAATTGCAAGTGTATTTTAGAAAGAAAAAAATGAAGTCACACTCCTACATTCAGGGTGTATAATGTACAATGTAGAAGGAAGCTCTTTTCTTTACTCCTGAAAGTGTTGTAGGGGTCCAAGTGGAACTCATTCTTTATCATGTATCTGAATTTCTCAGAACTTGGTGGAAAATGCCTGCAGCATGCTCCTTTGTAATAGGAATTTAGGATTCTTTTGGGAAATAACCTATCTGCTACAAGTGAATACAAACAACCCTCAAAAAGCTCATAGTACTGAAGGGATGGTTACCAGTTGAATAGGCTCTTCCCCTATCTCTCTCTTTGCTTCTTGGCTGCAATGAGGTAAGTTCCACGATATACTACCTCATCTCAGCTCCACAGCAGTAGTATTAGCTGACCATGGACTGAAAGCTCTAAAACTGTGAGTCAAAATAAATTGTACTCCGTTAAGTTACTTTCTGCAGGTATTTTGTCACTGAGATGGAAACCTGAGTAGCACACTATCCTATGTGAAGGAAAGGTGATGTAGAAAAGTTGATCCAGACACTGCTTCAGGCATTATAGGTGTGAGGTTTTATGTTTGCTTGATGACTGACTGTTTTGGGTGTATATTCCTGAATGCAGATTAAAAATGGGAAGAGTGGGGCTAGGGATTTAGCTCAAGTGGTACCATACCAATCTTAGATACACAAGGGCCTGAGTTTGCTCCCCAGTAATGCAAAAAAAAAAATAGACAGAAGAGTTATTCTCACCAAAACTGTTTATGATAAAATGTTTAATACAATATTTAATGGGGTGGATCAGATATATTAAAGTAAAGGTAAAAAGACACATTCTTCCTAAGGAAGGTTCAAATAGATCATGACTCCTCAGTGAGAGGGCAGCAATAGAGAGCAGGGGCACAGAGGAAGTAGGGAGTGGCTCAGAAGTACCTGTGAGGGTGGGAAGCCCACAGGC